>JALIGW010000001.1:318622656-318632656 GCA_023053685.1 Diadophis punctatus similis
TATATATATATATATATATATATATATACATACACACACACACACACACACACACACACACACACACACATAAAGGACATATATATATATTTGTATTTTCTTCTCCTTTTGTCAGAGAGAGAGAGAGAGACTGGCCGAGGCAGGGGGAGGTGTCAAAGAGGGAACTAGTCTGGAATCCTTACATAGACACAAGAGGGCAACGTCTGACCTCTCTTGAATGTAGCTGAACCTTATCTAGATTGGCCCAGGTGCAAATTGCCAGACCGGGAAGATTCCTGTGAAATAAGACATGAGAAATAAAGAGGCCAATTGACCTCTTCACGTATGATTTGTTGGCAACCGACACCCCTTTCCCTTTTTTTCTCAAAATTTTGTCCCTTGGCAGAGGGGAAGAGGTTGCTTGGAGACAAGGTATCTCCTCCTAAAATTTTCTTTTTTTTTGCTGTGCAGGCTGTGCTTTTCTGAAAGGTGCTAACGGCAGGTGAGCTCAGCTCTGCAACTTTGATTAGTTGATTGGCACCCAGGGGCAGCTTGCCCTGCTATCTGAAATTGGGTTAATTCTAATCCATTTCATTCCAAAGGCTTGCTTTTGTACCTTAAAAATGACCAGGGCAGGGAGCTTGCTAGTGCCAAGGCATTCCTTCCCATAGTCTGTTCCCCATTGTGTGCTTGCTTGCTCTCTTCCTTTCCATTGAGGGCAAATGCTAACATGGATTTCCCCTTGCTAATTATTCCCGAACCAGGACGGAGGAGTGGGGGGAAAGGACTATAAGATTGCCAGGATAATAGATAAAGGGCCCTTTTTCCTAGCTTCCTGGTGACTCAAGTTCAGGAACATGAACCTTCCCCCGCCAGTTAGGATTTACCCGACCTACTGGGGTCATACCCTCCCGTAGTTGTAAATATTTATGGGCAATTTCTTAATAAACTTTTTAAAAAAACTTTTGTTAAAAGTCCTGGCGTCTCTCTCGGCATTTTTCTTTGGAATCTGTCCTGCAAATTTTCAATTGTCTGCACGCAATTTAATGGAAACGCCAAGTGATGCGGAAACTTGTAACTCTTTGCTATCCTCTGGTGGCCATCTGCATTTGGTTACCCAAGATACGGCAGGCTTATACTGCCAAAAGATCTTCCCAAGTCTGACTGAAAATCAGGAATGTTCTGAGGCACAGGTGGGTTCCTCCTGGTTCAGACCGGTTTGCCTGAACTGGTAGCGACCTGCTGGTGATGTCACGATGATGTCACAGAACCGGTTCGGTCGGTGCCAGTCCGTGGCGCCATCATCTTTTTTTTAAAATTTTTTATTTTTTTTATTTTTTTTATTTTTTTTATTTATTTTTATTTATTTTAATTTTTTTTAATTTTTTTTAATTTTTTTTAATTTTTTTTTCTTCTGAGCAGATGCAGAAGCCGAGTTTCCAGCACTGTGCATGTGGTCACCATCTTGTTTTCAGCTTTTTTTAAAAAAAAAATTTTTTTTCAGATTTTTCGTCACTGCGCATGTGGCGTGCGCAAAGTGCGCACCCATGAGCCGCACCCGTGCGGTGCGGGAGGAAGCGAACTGGCAGCGAGGTAAGTTAGAACCCACCCATGTTTTGAGGGCCAGGCTGTTGCCTTCAGGGCAGGGGTGAAATGCTACCGGTTAGGCCCGGTTCGGGCGTACTGGTAGCGGCGGCCGCAGGTGGTTCGGAGAACCGGTAGAGGTGGCAACATGAGGCTCCGCCCACCCGCCTGGACATCGCCATTTTCTTTTCTTTTTTTAACGCTCTGCGCATGCACAAAGCCTTCTGCGCATACGCAGAGGGTGAAAAAGAGTGTGTGTGCGCAAAACACGCGCTTCTGTACTGGTAGTGAAGGTAAGTAGATTTCACTGCTGCTTCATGGGGTCTTCAGAATTGGCCATTAGACCGGATTCCGTAACTGAATGAAAGGCCAGCCTTCAGTGACTTTGGAAGCCTACACCTTCTGATAACAAAGTCCATATATTAGTTGCCTATTGCACATAAGAAATGTCTGGTTTGCCTGCAAGCAAGCAGCTCAACAGAAAAAGACAAGGAAAACTATTTCCTAAATATCTTATCTTGCCTTGTTGGATTTATATTTGGCAGCTTTCTGGAGTATTGTCACCCAAAGGCTATTACAGATTGGTGAAAGAGCTCTCCCCAGGCTGGAGAGTTGAAAGGGACATTGCGGGCACTGCTGGTGTTAATAAAGGCACTCCTACCTGTTCTCCGGCTGAGTTGCCTTTGTGTGCCACGCCCCGGGTCATCACACTAGCGGTATGGGGCAGGACTGTCACGTAGTGAATATTGTCAGTTGTATGTCTATGCAGGGTGATGCACCCCTATCTAATATTATGGTACATTCCAACACAGGCAGAACACGTGATATGAGTTGTACGCATGTGTGCATTCCTAAACCACCATTAATTCTCTTCTGCCTTAGCTGTTGACCTGAACGGTCGTGTTTTCTTAGCAAAGATGTAATTATTCGGGATTTATTGTTTTTTGTACCGAAATAAATATTTTCTATTAGACTTTTAATCTCGGCTTTATTTCTAACTGTCTGAATTCCAAGAAAAGATCTAAGTTGCCTCTATGAGATCTTATTCTCACCCCAACAAGGACCAACCTCGTCTGGGAAATAAATGTTGTGCGGTAGAGAGAGTTTCCAATTGAGACACACTGAAAAGAATGCAGGGAAGAGCCACAGAGATGATTATGGGACTGAAGGCTAAAACAGGAAGAACGGTTGCAGGAATTGGGTATGGCCAGTCTAGAGAGAAAAGGAGGACTAGGTGGGGAGGACATGATAGCAGTATTGCAGTATTTGAGGAGCTGCCACAAAGAAGAGGGGGTCCACCCATTCTCCAAAGCGCCTGAAGGCAGGGCAAGAAGTGATAGATGGACACCAATCAAGGCAGGGGCGGGTTCCTAATTTTTTTACTACCACTCTGTGGGCGTGGCTTATTTTGTGGGTGTGGCTTGCCAACCATGTGACTGGGCGTGGCTTCTCAGACTGCTGAAGGGAGGGGAACTGAGATAGGTCCTGCCGCCCATTCCCCCTCCCCTCAGCAGCTTGAGAAGCCTCAAACGTGCGAAAATGCCTAGGATCATCACCGCACGTTCATGGCTTCTCGGACTGCTGCAGGGAAGGGGATGGAGATAGCTCCTGCCGCCCATTCTTTCAGCATCTCACGCGCTCCCTCAGCCATCCTCCCCTGCTTGGACTCACTGTGGGATAGGAAGGCAGCACATGCACAGTGCCGGAAACTCGGCTTCTGGGCATGCGCAGAAGAAATTTTTTTAAAAAAATAATTTTTCCCCCCCCAAAAATGGCGTCGCCCAGGCACCGGCAACCGACCGCACCGGTACTGTGACATCACCAGCGGGCCGCTACCGGTGCTATAGAGTGGACCGCACTGGTAGGAACCCACCACTGAATCAAGGAGAGAAGCAACCTAGAACTAAGGAGGAATTTCCTGACAATTAGAACAATTAGTTAGTGGAACCACTTGCCTCCAGAAGTTGTATGTGCTCCAACACTGGAAGTTTTTAAGAAGAGATTGGACAGCAACTTGTCTGAAATGGTATCTCCTATTTGAGCAGGAGGTTGGACTAGAAGTCCCTTCCAACTCTGTTATTCTGTGTCAAAACCATTTGGCGAGAGCACCCATATCATCCTCTCCAAATTCCCAGTATACTCACCAGCCCCAATTTAGCCCTTCTCTGAAATAAACTTCCTGCTGACTAGGATGTGGAAAAAACCCTGAAACTTTCAGAAAGTACATATTTGAGAACATATTTGTTCGGGATGTGCAGAAAAAAGAAAGAGAGAGAGAGAAAAAAATCATTTCATTTACTTTCCCTTCAATATTCAAAACCGTAGCAGCCAATCTGGCTGGCCTCCTTATAGGTCCATCCTAAACTGTTGGGAAACTCCCAGCCAGGCAGGCAGGAGGGATCAAGCGGGGACCCAGCCTCGAGTCCTTGCAGTCACAAGATGCATAAGCGTGATTTCCCCTTAGTCACGTGGAACCGTATCTGGGGGATTCTTGTAGTATAGGTAGAAGTCAATAGAGTTACTGGCGTAGACTTTTCACGAGTGGATCTGGTTATCTGCGCCTGACACAAACAGTTGCACTCAAACCTACAATTCCACCAAGTTCACATCAAAACTGTAGAAGGATCCATCCACCAGTTCTGCAACGAATGCCCACTGCCCCATCGATGGGGCGAATGACCTTGGAAACGGGCTCTTCATTTCCACCTCTATGGCCTAGAGGTAGAGCTCTTGCCTCACAACCAGGAGGTTGTGAGTTCAATCCTAGGTAGAGGCAGATGTAGGGTCTCCTGCTTGGGCAGGGGGTTGGACTAGATGACCTGTAAGGTCCCTTCCAACTCTGTTAATCTGTAATCTTGACCAGTGCAGAAAATCCTGACCATGTGTCCGAGGGAGTCCCTCTTGGTTGCCTGATAGCTCTTGAAGACCAGAGAATAGTTTTCATGGTCTGGCCAGAAGTCCAGAAGCCAAGGAGATGGACAGAAATGTTTTGGCCTTTCGCTCGTTCACCATCTCTGCCGTTGCCGCCATCGATGGGTGATGTAGCCTGTGATGATCAGTCCGAAGAGGGATCCAGTGGCACCGATGGTGAAAAGGGCATCTGTGTTGACAGCATCTGCAAAAGGAAAGGTGCGTAAACCATGTATTTAGTGCCGTAAGCAGACAGGTGCATCCATCTTCTATTAACCCACCTCACAGAGCCCTGGTTGCACAGGGGTTAGAGTGCAGCATTGCAGGCAAACTCTGCCCACAGTCTGGAGTTCGATCCTGACCGGCTGGAGGTTGACTCAGCCTTCCATCCTTCTGAGGTGGGTAAAATGAGGACCCAGATTGCTGGGGGCAAGAGGCTGACTCTGTAAACCGCTTAGAGAGGGCTGCAAAGCACTGTGAAGCGGTATATAAGTCTAAGTGCTATTGTTATTGTTATCGCTAGTATTTCCCACCCTTCCTTTCTCTGTCTGTAGGTGAGCAAGAGGCTAAGATGAGCCACCTCCAGGTGTAGAAATATCAGGGTTTACAAATATTAAAGACCTCTGCCTCTGTATTACATTTCTCCACAATTTATGGTAATTTGATCTCTTCTTTATTCATATAAGTTCATTCTTTTTTTTAAACATGAAAACTTTACAATTAACCATTTTAACGCATTTTCAAAAAATGCTTTTTAAAATACATTATATATTTTAGTTTTTTTTAAAATCTCACCTTTATTAGTTTTATAAATAACCTAAGGCAGCAAACATACTTAATACTTCCTCTTCCTCTTCCTCCTCCTCCTCCCCCTCCTCCCTCCTCCTCCTCCTCCTCCTCCTCCTCCCCCCCCTCCTCCTCCTATTTTCCCCACAACGGCAAGCAAGCCCGTGAGGTGGATTGGGCTGAGAGAGGATCACCCAGCTGGTTTTCATGCCTAAGGCAGGACTAGAACTCACAGTCTCCTGATGATTAGCCCAAAGTCGCCCAACCAGATTTTACCCTGGTGCACCCAAGTGTGACCCAAACCCAATACAGGTAGTCCTCGATTTATGACCACAATTGAGGCCAAAATTTCTGCTAAGCAACACAGTTGTTAATTAAGTTTTCCGCCTTTTTAGGACCTTTCTTGCCATCATTGTTAAGTGAATCCCTGCAGTTATTAAGTAAGTAACCCTGTTGTTAAGTGAATCCCATTGACTTTGCTTGTCAGAAGGTTGCAAAAAGGGGGTCACATGACCCCAGGACACTGCAACTGTCAACAATACGAGTCAGTCGCCAAGCGTCCGAATTTTGATCACATGACCACAGGGATGCTGCAGTGGTCATAAGTGTGAAAAACCCTCCTAAGTCACTTTTTCACCAGTGCCGTTGTAACTTTGGGCAGCCCCTAAGCAAACTGTCGTAAGTCGAAGACTATGTTGCACGCGCAACTTCGTCTCACTCACCAGCAGACACCACAACACGCAAGGTTGCGATTCGGGGTGGGCTGGCAATCGCAACACATCGATAGACCCCCTGGTGCTCCAAGCTGACATTCTCAACCATCAGGGTCGACCGGCCCTCGGCTTCCTCCAGACGGTACCGCGATTGGGCCACTGGTGTTTCCGCCCACTGGATTTGGACATCTCTGCTGCACTTTGCTGTCTGGCACGTGATGCGAAGGGCGCCTCCCATGATCCCTTGGGCGGGCACAGGCACGATCGTGGGTTGGCAGGGGTCCTTTGCTTTTTCTGCGGTCCCTTCTGTCAAGAAACCGTTGGTCGTGGATACACGCTTGGTAGTTGGTTTTTCTGCAGTCCCTTCTGTCAAGAAACCGTTGGTCGTGGAAACACGCTTGGTAGTTGGTTTTTCTGCGGTCCCTTCTGTCGAGAAACCGTTGGTCGTGGAAACACGCTTGGTAGTTGGTTTTTCTGCAGTCCCTTCTGTCAAGAAACCGTTGGTCGTGGATACACGCTTGGTAGTTGGTTTTTCTGCAGTCCCTTCTGTCAAGAAACCGTTGGTCGTGGAAACACGCTTGGTAGTTGGTTTTTCTGCAGTCCCTTCTGTCAAGAAACCGTTGGTTGTGGAAACACGCTTGGTAGTTGGTTTTTCTGCGGTCCCTTCTGTCAAGAAACCGTTGGTCGTGGAAACACGCTTGGTAGTTGGTTTTTCTGCAGTCCCTTCTGTCAAGAAACCGTTGGTCGTGGAAACACGCTTGGTAGTTGGCTTTTCTGCAGTCCCTTCTGTCGAGAAACCGTTGGTCGTGGAAACACGCTTGGTAGTTGGTTTTTCTGCGGTCCCTTCTGTCAAGAAACCGTTGGTCGTGGATACACGCTTGGTAGTTGGTTTTTCTGCAGTCCCTTCTGTCAAGAAACCGTTGGTCGTGGAAACACGCTTGGTAGTTGGTTTTTCTGCGGTCCCTTCTGTCAAGAAACCGTTGGTCGTGGAAACACGCTTGGTAGTTGGTTTTTCTGCAGTCCCTTCTGTCGAGAAACCATTGGTCGTGGAAACACGCTTGGTAGTTGGCTTTTCTGTGGTCCCTTCTGTTGTGGAAAGAGTTAATTCTTGGTCTGTTAAGAAAGGGACAAGCAACACAATCCTGAGTTTGGCTGAAAGACCTAAACCTAGTGACATCCGAAGATGGAATTGTGCATGGTGATGGACCATGTCTCAAATTCGGGAGAGGTTGTCCCCAGCTCTGCCAGAGGGTTACCTGTTGGGTAAGAAGATCCAGTGGAGTTGTTGACCACTGTGATGGAGTTGTGATGATGGAGCGTGGGGGCGGCTGTTGGTGTAACCACAGATGTCCCAGAGCTGGTATGCTCAGTTGAAAGAAGACGGAGAAGGTTAGTGGTTGTCCCAACTGAGGACTTCCAATTAGGTGTGGTGAGTAGCTCCGGAGCAGATGTTTGACTTTTCCTTCCAGATGTGGGAGTAAGGGGGATGCTCTCAGTAGCACTGAGAAGCTCCTGTGTAGCTGTAAACCAAGTATTTAAAATCATTATGAGAAATTGTTTCAAGACTTTAGGTCTCCTTTGTTAGATGAGGGGCGGGGCTCAATTGGCAACCTCCAAAAATCTCCAGAATGACAGGAAAGGGAATTTTTTTTGGCAAAATGACCTCCCTAAAATGAAAGCATCCACAAACCAGCAAAAACCTGAGACAGTTTTGTTTTTCCCGCCTGGGTAAATCCAGTTTATCACCTAGCACAGGGGTCTCCAAACTTGGCAACTTTAAGACTTATGGACTTCAACTCTCAAAACACTCCAACCAGCTGTGTGAGGGTTTCTGGGAGTTGAAGTCCACAAAACTTAAATTTGCGTTGGGAGACCTCTGCGGGAAAAAAATTGGCCTCTCCCCTTACAACAAAGTTAAACAAAGTTAAAACAAACAAACAAATAAATAAACACCACTGGTCCTGTTTCACTTCTCGCCCCCAAGCCAAGGCCTCAAAGGGGGCTGAAGGCTGAAGAAATTGCCACCTCTTCAAAATTGGAACTGAGCTAGATTTATATACCCGTATTTTTCGGAGTATAAGACGCACCGGAGTATAAGACGCACCTTAGTTTTGGGGGAGGAAAACAAGAAAAAAAGCCTCCCAGCAATTTGCCTCTGCCTCCCAGCAATTTGCCAAACAGCAAACAGCAAACAGTACAGATGATATACACTGCTGTGTATTTCTGTGCATGTGTGCCTGACCCATAGAAATAGCAAAGAATTGGAGAAATGTACATTTATGGCAGTATATTAATCCCATAAAGTTTTCTTAAATGTAATCACACTAACTCCTCCCAATTATTTAAATAGATCTACTCCAAACATGACTAAGTCAGGGTTTCTCAGCTGCCTTCTTTTAATACTAATACTTAATACTAATACTTAATACTAAAACAGGACATTTCAGATTATACTTTTACAGATCTTTAAAATTGATGTGGCTTTCTGGAAGTATTCTCTGCTATTTAAAAGAAGATACAATAGCACTGGGCCTCTTCAGAGCAAGCATTTATTTAAAAAGCTTCTTCATTTTGTTAAGTTGTCTAGAACAATAATGAAGCAGTCTTTAAAAAACAAGTCTAATAATTTGAACATTCTACAAACATTTAACAAAATAACATATTAACAGAATCTGCCTCTACCTAGGATAGAGCTCACAACCTCCTGATTGTGAGGCAAGAGCTCTAGCTCTGAGCAATAGCAGCTATAGCTTGCCTTCTTGCAATTTCAGCAGTCTAATATTGCCAACAGTTTATCTCCCAGCAATTTGTCACATTACAGCCACCGTAGTTAGTTTCATTTTACCACGGTGGCTTGCAAGCCTCTGTCAGCTGTAGGTCGGGAGGCAGTTTATCTCTTCTTGTGCTCTTCTTGTGCTTTGCCCTGTTTGCTTCAAAGAGGTAAATTGCTGGCAGGCAGAGGCCAAAGGGTGGGGGTGGCTGGGTGGAGCTACATTCCGTGTATAAGACGCACCCAAATTTTCACCCTCTTTTTGAGGGTAAAAAGGTGCGTCTTATACTCCGAAAAATACGGTAGTTCATTTTTAGCTTTTTTTTAAAGAAAGAAACCAAAATTGTACATTAATAATATTTTACTTTGAAAGTTACTGACTAATGAAATTGGGGATAAAAACGAAAATATTTAAAATAAAATTCTCCAAGTATAAGATTTGCCTGTAATTATGGACATAGCCAAACTGTTTTAATTAGAGAGAAGAATTTATCTAGTTTTGGTTCTCGTTGGAAACCGCTTCTCGACTTTTTGCATGAAACTGAAAAAAAAAAATGAAACTTTGATGATTGGAATAATTTTGTTAGTCTAGAAATATTTAGAAATCTAAAACCAAAGGTTAAGGTGGTGTGTCCTTTTTTGTATTTTACGGCACTGAAAAAAAAGTTTAAAAATCATCCTTTTCCTCTCCTCTTTGCCTTTTTTCTTAGTTTTTTTTTCTGTATTTTTATTTTAAAATGAAAATTAATAAAAATGATTAACAAAGAAAAGATTATCTAACAAAATGAAATTCAATGGTGAAAAAACTAAGGTTCTACATTTAGGCAAGAAAAACAAAATGCACAGGTACAGTATATGTGGTACCTTGCTCAACAGTAGTAACTGTGAGAGGGATCTTGGAGTCCTAGTGGACAACCATTTAAACATGAGCCAGCAGTGTGCTGCAGCTGCCAAAAAAGCCAACACAGTTCTAGTGTTGCATTAATAGAGGGATAGAATCAAGATCACGTGAAGTGTTAATACCACTTTATAATGCCTTGGTACGGCCACACTTGGAATACTGCATCCAGTTTTGGTCGCCACAATGTAAAAGGGATGTTGAGATTCTAGAAAGAGTGCAGAGAAGAGCAACAAAGATGATTAGGGGACTGGAGGCTAAAACATGAAGAACGGTTGCAGGAACTGGGTATGTCTAGTTTAATGAAAAGAAGGACCAGGGGAGACATGATAGCAGTGTTCCAATATCTCAGGGGTTGCC
>JALIGW010000001.1:318637656-318761003 GCA_023053685.1 Diadophis punctatus similis
TAGCGATGACAAAATAGCAGTGTTAAAATATTTGAGGGGCGGCCACAAAAAAGGGGGGGTCAACGTATTCTACAAAGCAGAGGTCCCCAAACTTGGCAACTTTAAGACTTGTGGACTTCAACTCCCAGAATTCTCCAGCCAGCATAGCTGGCTGGAGAATTCTGGGAGTTGTCCACAAGTCTTAAAGTTGCCAAGTTTGAAGACCTCTGCTCCAAAGCACTTGAGGGCAGGACAAGAAATAACGGATGGAAACTTTTCAAAGAAAGATCCAACCCAAAACCAGGGAGAATTTTTCCTAACAGCGAGGACCCATTAACCGTGGTGAAACAGCTTGCCTTCAAAAGTGGTGGGTTGCTCTACCACTGGAGGTTTTCGAGAAGAGATAATAACAACAACAACAACAACAACAGAGTTGGAAGGGACCTTGGAGGTCTTCTAGTCCAACCCCCTGCTTAGGCAGGAAACCCTACACCACTTCAGACAAATGGTTATCCAACATCTTCTTAAAAACCTCCAGTGTTGGAGCATTCACAACTTCTGGAGGCAAGCTGTTCCACGGATTAATTGTTCTGTCAGGAAATTTCTCCTTAGTTCTAAGTTGCTTCTCTCCTTGATTAGTTTCCACCCATTGCTTCTTGTTCTGCCCTCAGGTGCTTTGGAGAACAGCTTGACTCCCTCTTCTTTGTGGCAACCCCTGAGCTATTGGAACACTGCTATCATGTCTCCCCTGATCCTTCTTTTCATTAAAGTAGAAATATCCAGTTCCTGCAACCGTTCTTCATATGTTTTAGCCTCCAGTCCCCTAATCATCTTTGTTGCTCTTCTCTGCACTCTTTCCAGAGTCTCAACATCCTTTTTACATCGTGGCGACCAAAACTGGATGCAGTATTCCAAGTGTGGCCTTACCAAGGCATTATAAAGTGGTATTAACACTTTGCGTGATCTTGATTCTATCCCTCTGTTGGACAGATTGGACAGCCCGTTTGTCCGAAATGGTATAGGGTCTCCTGCTTGAGCAGGGGGTTGGACTAGAAGACCTCCAAGGTCTCCCCCAACTCTGTTATCTGCTATGCCAAAGGTAAAGACGGAACAGCTGAAGTGGTGCAGTGGTTAAATGCTGCGACTGCAGGCTGACTGCTAGTTCAGCAGTTCAGCTGTTCAAATCTCACTAGGCTCAAGGTTGACTCAGCCTTCCATCCTTCTGAGGTCGGTAAAATGAGGACCCAGATTGTTGGGGGCAATATGCTGAACTCTGTAAACTGCTTAGAGAGGGCTGTAAAGCACTGTGAAGCGGTATATAAGTAAAGTGCTATTGCTATTGCTATTCTCCATAGTTCCCAAGGACAGACCTGGGAATGAAATCACAGCGAAATAGGTCCTTGGAAGAATTAATTGATGCTTTAACGAACTATGAAGACACAGAAGATGGATTTATTCTATAATCAAGTTAACCCAAAGGCTTTTTCAAGAAGCAACGACTTTCTGGTATTTCTTTGAAGACGTTTCGCTTTAAAGAAAGAAAGAAAAAAACACAGACAGTCCAGTTGCCTCTTGAAAAAGCACCTTTGGGACAACCATGACCTGGATGACTGAGAATCTCCATAGACATAATCAAGTTAAGTATATTGTGCAAAGCCAATCTCAAACTTTCTGATTCTGTTTTTGAACTTGAAGCAAAAAAAAAAAAAAGACTGGATAGAATAAAACGGCACTCAGTCGATGCAGCAAACACCACCCCTTATTGCTTTTTCGGTCCAGTTTTCAAAATGCGTGTAGGATAAAACGGCTTGCATATCCAATGGCAATCAATCCCCTGAGTTCACTATCTGTGCAATTCGGGTTCTTTCTTTTTTTAAGTCTCTTTCCCACAATCTCCCCATAACCAAGTTCAGATTAGCTACATAGGCATATATGCATGGATGCATTTACAAATTGAATTTTTGGAAGAGATTTATAAACATCGTATATGGCTGTAAACACACACACACACACACACACACACACACACACACACACTCACACACACACACACACACACACACACAATATCTGACTTACTGCAGCCGTAGCAGACCAAACTGAACAGGAATACCAAAGAAATTATGGCCATTTCTTTTACTCCTGGATATCTCTATACACAGGAGCCAATCCTGCTCTGAGTTAATTCTTTCTTTCTTCCTTCCTTCCTGCTGTGCTGCTAATTCTTCATCTGTTCCAAAACTCTCACACCAACAACGCTTAAATCTAAAAGGGATGTCATGTCACTGCCCACCCTGACCTTATGGGAAGCAATTTCCTACTCTCCTCTAGTCTCCTCCCTTATAATAGAACTTAGGCAGGGTTCTAAGACAATTTTACATCTGAGGTCTCCCCCATGTATGTATGGTGTTGTATGTTTTTCTTTTTAACTTTTTAAAAATTGTTTTTAATTGTTTTTTATTCTCTGGTGTTCTTTAAAATGCTGTACGCCGCCCTGAGTCCTTAGGAAGTAGGGCGACATAGAAGAACTCCAAAATAAAATAAATAAATAAAATAAACAACACAGTCATATTTCCTTAGGCATTTTGTTTCAATTCAACCTTTATTGTCAATGCACAACGTGTACAATGAAATTGGCTCATTTTCATTCATTTTCAAACTGAAGGGTGTGCGTTCATGTTAAGCCCCTCCCACCCACCCCAAAAGTCAATTCCAATGGCTTTGTGCTAGACCCCAAATACCGTCGACTTACGATCACAATTGAGCCCGGAATTCCGGTTGCTAAGCGAGTCATTTGTTAAGTGAATTCTGCCCCATTTTACGACCTTTCTTGTCGCAGTTGTTAGGTGAATCACTGCAGTCGTTAAGTTAGTAACCTGGTTGTTAAGGGAATCTGGCTTCCCCATTGACCCTGCTTGCCAAAAGATCGCAAAAGGGGATCACGTGACCCTGGGACACGGCAACTGTCTTAAGTACATGCCAGTTGCCGAGTGTCTGAATTTTGATCATGTGACCATGAGGATGCTGCAATGGTGGTCAGCGTGCAAAACGTCGTAAGCCACTTTTTTTCAGTGCTGTTGTAATTTGTTTCAATGGTCACTAAACGAACTGTTGTAAGTCGAGAACGACCTGTAGGAGGGATTTAGCCAAGAACGTATGCCTCATTCCCCTCGCAGAAGCAGACTGCAAACTCACACTGCTAACGCTGCTCGTTTCCGCTTCAAATGTGACAATAACACAAATTCAGCCTCAGGGTGAATGAATGAGTGCAGGTTAAGCTAATTATTATCCAGTTTTGGAAGGAAAAAAATATCTACATTTGATCTGCGGCAATATGTGTTGGTTGTCAACCGTTGAAGAAAAATGTCCATATTTTGACAAAAGGCAAGAGAACAGACTTCCAGACAACACAGTCACATTATTTTTGGAGCTGTTTAACGACACTTTCCACGTTTTCCTCTTTTGTTTTGTTCCATTTATTACTTTTCTTCCTAATTACTATAATCATTAATTTTGTGGCTACATTCTGCTGCTCGTTCTGCCATCCGACACTTTTTTCTTCTTCTGTCGATTAACCTGATGTAAAAACATACTGCCGAAGTAATAACACGCCCTGTAGATTGCTGGCAGTGCCAATAATTAAATAAGTACACACATGCACATGCACATACGCACACACACACACAATCACACACACATTAAAAAGCAACACAAAAAGCATTCCATCAGGTAAACGCTGCTACTCCACAGGCAAATGTTAATTGCAGATTTAGCTAGGTATTGTAGCCGGACAATAAGACAGAATGAGATACGTATCACTTCCTCCGGGGGGGGGGGGGAGAATATCTACAGGTAGTCTGCGACTTACGACCAGTCCCTAAGCATTTGAAGTTACGATGGACCTACCTACCCTTGCATCCTGGACATAAATTGTTTCAACTCCTACCCTCAAAACGACCCTATAGAGCACTGCACACCAAGACAACTAGACACAAGGACAGTTTTTTCCCCGAACGCCATCACTCTGCTAAACAAATAATTCCCTCACCACTGTCAAACTATTCACTAAGGCTGCATTACTATTACTATTAGTCTTCTCATCATTCCTATCACCCATCTCCTCCTACTTATGACTGTATGACTGTAACTTGTTGCTTGTATCCTTACGATTTATATTGATATTGATTGTTTCCTGATTGCTTATTGTACCTTATGACAATCATTAAGTGTTTTTTACCTCATGATTCTTGACAAATGTCTCTTTTATGTACACTGAGAGCATATGCACCAAAGACAAATTCCTTGTGTGTCCAATCACACTTGGCCAATAAAGAATTCTATTCTATTCTATTCTATTCTATTCTATTCTATTCTATTCTATTCTGTTCTGTTCTGTTCTGTTCTGTTCTGTTCTGTTCTGTTCTGTTCTGTTCTATTCTATTCTATTCTATTCTATTCTATTCTATTCTATTCTATTCTTCAAGGATATGGACACTTAACATGAATTTTGCATTGTAGTACCTTCAATTTCCTTGAGAGTTTGGCATTCTCTGTGCAGACGCAACAGAAGTGTAAAACAAATAACTCAAGGTTTCTCAATTTGAAGATGGATGGATGTGAACTCCAGGGGTGGGATTCACATAATTTTCCTACCGGTTCACCCAGCACCGAAAATGTGAGCGCGCGCCTTCTGCGCATGTGTGCAGCCTTCTGTGCATGTGCATTGCTCATGTGCGTGCGTGGCTTACACGCATGTGCACAGCAGTAGTGGGTTCTAAATAACTTTGCTACCTGTTCGTGCACTCCGCTTCTGCTTCTGGGTGGGCGGAGCCTCCTGCCACCACCGCTACCGGTTTGCAGAACCAGGCTGAACCGGGAGCAACCCACCGCTGGTGCATGGCTTGAAAACGTGGCTAAATAAGACGGCATAGCGCCGGGGCGGGTGGGTCCCGCAGGTCGCTACTACCAGTTCACCCGAACCGGTTGAATACCATCTCTAGTCAACTCCCAGAATTCCCCATGGTGGCTGATGTCCGGCCATCTTCAAGAGGCCAAGGATGAGAAACACTGGCTAAAATTCTCAAAGGTGTTTTTTCAAAAGGCAACTGGATTTTTTTTTTCCTCCTTCAGGAAAAAAACTTATTTTCTTCCTCAAGGAAAAAAACCAGCCCAGTTGACTTTTGAAAAAAAAAAAACCTTTGAGGTAACTATGACCTGGATGGTTGAGAATCTCCACAGACATTGGCTAAAATTGTCCCAGTGTTGAAACCTCAAATGTAGTGCCTAAAGCTCACCAGCAGGGGGCACACCAATTCACAGATATTAGCTATGAAAGTTGCCCAGGCTAAATATTTGAATTTCCCATTTTTTTGGGGGGGGGGGGATTTCCTTAGAAGCATTATTTCAAAGTATTCATTACTTCAATTTCCCAGACACTCCGTTTTGATTCCAAAAAAGACTCCATCCCCATTTCAAGCGAAGAGATTGAATAGCCTAGCACAAATACTGTGCTAGGCTATTCAATCAAATTAGAGACAAAATTCCCCGCTATTATCTAGCACATGCATTTTTCAATAGTGAGGGGGAAAATCCCCTAATTTGGCGGGCAGCCCTTGATTTGCTGGCAGAAAGGTTTTACACCCAGACCTTTAGCCTTCCTTAGCCATCCAAAGCCAGAATTGCAATATGCTGATTCCTGTCGGAATGCTTAAAAATGGATTTTATCCATTTGTTCACTATTTTAATCAGGCAGCAAATTAGAAGAGGGGGAAAAAAAAGATTATGCTAATAAGGAGGATCCATTGCATCCATCTTTTGATAATAGTACAATGAGGATAGCTGATTTCTTCAAGCAGAAACATATTCCAAGAATGCTACACTAAATTAAATACACGACCTAAGCATAGCTCATAAAATTATCCGCTACAACGTCCTTCCTCTCAACGACTACTTCAGCTTCAACCACAACAATACACGAGCACACAACAGATACAAACTCAAAGTGAACCGCTCCAAACTTGACTGTAGAAAATACGACTTTAGCAACAGAGTGGTAAATGCCTGGAACTCACTACCTAACTCTGGTTTCGTCACCAAACCCCCAAAACTTTACCCTTAGACTGTCCACTGTTGACCTCACCCGATTCCTAAGAGATCAGTAAGAGGCGTGCATAAGTACACCAGCGTGCCTACCGTCCCTGTCCTAATGTTCCCGCTTATCAGTACCCATCTTATGTGTATATAAACAATGCTATATCTATGTGTATTACCAACACCTATTTGACAAAAATAAATAAATAAATAAATTGGCTGTATCGGGAAGGTTATGGCAGGTTACAAATATGATTTTCATATTATAGGACAGTCCTGGAATTTCCATTACTAAGCAAAGGTTGTTAAGGGAGTTGTGCCCAATTCTGCAAGCTTTCTGCCACAGTTGTTAAACGAGTCACTGCAGTTATTAAGTGAATCATGCAGTCGTTAAATGAATCCCCCACTGGCTTTGCTTGTCAGAAAGCCGCAAATGACGATCAAATGATTCTGGTATGCTGCAATCATTATGCTGGTTGCCAAGCACCTGGATTTTGATCATGTGATTGTAAATGCTGTGTAGATGTGTGGGTCAGGGGTCCCCAACCCCGCGGGCTGTGGAAATGGCAGGCGAGCACACACACACACACACACACACACACACACACACACACACACTTCCATTTGTGTGAGCGGTGGGCCGTTTGCGCAAATGGAACTGCGCGTCTGCATGCTCGTCCGCCGCTCACACAGAACCATCTCTTCTCCCCTCCCCCCCACCGCCAGTCCACAAAGCCAGAAAGGTTGGAAACTGGTGTAGATGTTGTGATTGTCTTAAGGGTGAGGACTGGTCATCAGTGACTTTTTTCAGTGTGATTGTAACTGGTGCGGCTGCAAATGTCATTCTCACTTTTGTCTCTGGCCCTTCAGGATGAAAAGTTTGGGGCAATGATTAAGGTGCTGGCGGTGAAACCAGGAGATGGTTTTAAAGGCCCACCATAGGAAACGAAACCAGCTGGGTGACTTTGGGCCAGTCACCAGGAGACAGTGAGTTCTAGTCAGGGGTGGGCTGCTGGGGGTTCGCAGGGGTTTGGGAGAACCTCTAGCTAAGATTCTGTGCAGTTCGGAGAACCCCCAAATCCCACTCCTGGCTGGCCCCTCCCCGCCCCTCCTGCCCCTCCCAGGAGTTTCCACATGGCCCATTTTGGATGCAGGTAAGGGCAGGGCTCGTGCGGAGGCTTGGGAGGGCAAAAAACGAGCCTACTGGAAGTTCGGAAAGGCCGGAAACGGGCCCATTTCTGGCTTCCAGAGGGCCTCTGGAGCCTGAGGAGGCCGTTTTCGCCCTCCCGGAGGCTCAAAAAAAGCCTCCAGAGCCCGGGAAAGGTAAAAATGCACACACACCCGCTGTGGTGCAGGAGGCTGACTAGGCCACACCCACCATCACCACACCCACCCAGCAACCGGGCAGAGAACCCCTTGCTAAAATTTTTGAAGCCCACCCTTGGTTCTAGCCCCGCCTTAGGCATGAAAGCCGGATGGATGACTTTGGGCCAATCACCAGGTAACAGTGAGTTCTAGTCCCGCCTTAGGCATCAAAACTGGTTGGGTGACTTTGGGTCAATCATCAGGAGACAGTGAGTTCTAGTCCCGCCTTAGGCATGAAAGCCGGCTGGGTGACTTTGGACCAATCACCAGGAGACAGTGAGTTCTAGTCCCGCCTTAAGCATCAGAACTGGTTGAGTGACTTTGGATCAATCACCAGGAGACAGTGAGTTCTAGTCCCGCCTTAGGCATGAAAGCTGGCTGGGTGACTTTGGGCCAATCATCAGGAGACAGTGAGTTCTAGTCCCGCCTTAGGCATGAAAGCCGGCTGGGTGACTTTGGGCCAATCACCAGGAGACAGTGAGTTCTAGTCCCACCTTAAGCATCAGAACTGGTTGAGTGACTTTGGATCAATCACCAGGAGACAGTGAGTTCTAGTCCCGCCTTAGGCATGAAAGCTGGCTGGGTGACTTTGGGCCAATCATCAGGAGACAGTGAGTTCTAGTCCCGCCTTAGGCATGAAAGCCGGCTGGGTGACTTTGGGCCAATCACCAGGAGACAGTGAGTTCTAGTCCCACCTTAAGCATCAGAACTGGTTGGGTGACTTTTGGTCAATTATCAGGAGACAGTGAGTTCTAGTCCCGCCTTAGGCATGAAAGCCGGCTGGGTGACTTTGGACCAATCACCAGGAGACAGTGAGTTCTAGTCCCACCTTAAGCATCAGAACTGGTTGAGTGACTTTGGATCAATCACCAGGAGACAGTGAGTTCTAGTCCCGCCTTAGGCATGAAAGCTGGCTGGGTGACTTTGGGCCAATCATCAGGAGACAGTGAGTTCTAGTCCCGCCTTAGGCATGAAAGCCGGCTGGGTGACTTTGGGCCAATCACCAGGAGACAGTGAGTTCTAGTCCCACCTTAAGCATCAGAACTGGTTGGGTGACTTTGGGTCAATCACCAGGAGACAGTGAGTTGTAGTCCTGCCTTGGGCATGAAAGCCGGCTGGGTGACCTTTGCCGGTCACTTTCTCTCAGCCCTAGGAAGAAGGAAATGGCGAACTACTTCTGAAATCATTCCAAGAAAACTTCAGGGAGTTTTCCAGGTAGCCACCAGGAGTTTAAAAAAAAAACTGACTCGAAGCCACACATTACATTAAATAAATAAATAAATCTCAGGCATATGTGCAGTGAAGAACATTGTGGATGAACAAGGCCCCGTAAACGAAGCCCTGTGAAGGAAGCTTGAGACGAGAAGACCAGGGGGAGGAGGGTGGAGATAAAGGCTGCCTTCTCAACGATCAAGAGAAAAGATGTCCCTATTTCACTTGTCCCAGATTGCAGGATGCAGAAGAATAGAGCTAAGTTACAGGAATACAGATTCCTGTTGAATATTAGGAAAACGCCTCCCAAATTGAAGAGGAAGAGTGGCTGGATAATGGAATTGACATGCAGAGAGAGAGAGAGAGAGAGGGGATGCGGTGTGACCTCCTGTCCTGGTAGCGGAAAGGTGGAAATTAATAATGAAGTAATTAGTGTCCCTTCCCATCTAAATAGACAGGCACATCGTTGTTTCATTTTGAACAAGCAGCTTATGGGCGTACCTTGGAATGGCATTAATAGGTGCACAGAATCCAGAACCTGGGAAGCCATCGTCCCATTCTGCTCCATTCTGGTTGGATCCTATTTGCCTGCTGTTTCCAAGTTTGCGCATCACAGTGGAAAACGAAGCGTGATCAGTTGGAACAAGCTTTTTGGAGAGCTATTAAGACAGTGAGGGGGCCTGGAAACTCTAGACTTGGAGGAACGATTAAAAGGTCTGGGTGACTTTAACCTGCAGAGTGGAAGACCAATGAGAGGTACAAGGGGAGTCTTCAGAGATCTGAAGGGCACTCACAAGGAAGAGAGAGGGGCCTTGCTGCCTTCCGATTCCTGTGTTTTAGAAGCATTCACCAAACATATCAACTCTGTGGACAGATACATCAAATGCACACGGGAAGATGTGAAGGAAAATACCATATTTTTCGGAGTATAAGACGCACTAGATTATAAGACGCACCTTAGTTTTGGGGGAGGAAAACAAGGAAAAAAAATGTTTTCTATGCAAAGCCCATTAAAAGTCGTCTACTTACAGTGGCCAGAAGTAAAACAAGCCCAAAAGTGATAAGCAAAAGGAATTTCAGCAGGTATATCCTGCTTATCATCTGGTCATCCCACATAAAAGTAATTCAAACAAGCAAAAGATTCATTTAGGATATCTTTTTCAATAAATTATGCCTAGATATAGGGACCTTGACAGGGACCTTGACAGACAAGGAAAGGAGAACTTTCCTATGGTACTTTTTTTTCACTAAAAGGAACTTCATTCTGATTAAAACTGCCATAAACATGCTGCCATTTAGATAGTTGTCTAGTTCTTAAAATTATCAGACACTGCAGTGGCTGCTAAAAGAAAATACTGTAAGTAAATTTGCAAATGTTGGAGAGAAGAATTATAAACATCCATACTATGTTTTCTTCTTTAAAAAAAGGAAATACTTCTGAGGAATATTTCTGCTTCTTTCTAGTACACTAAAGCAGATATAGGAATAATAAGAATCAATAAATAAGATTGAGAAGTAGTATTCTGCTATTTAAAAGAAGATGCAAAAGCACTGGGCCTCTTCAGATCAAGCATTTATTTTAAAAAGCTTCTTCATTTTGTTAAGTTGTTTAGAACAATAATAAAGCAGTCTTTAAAAAATAAGTCTAATAATTTGAACATTCTATACACATTTATAGTTATTGCCTTACCTCCTTGCCAGCAATCCACCTCCTCAATTTGCCTCTGTGCAGTTTTAGTTTCACTTTCATTTTACCACATGGCAGCCTCTCAGCTGTCTGTCGGGAGGCTGATTCTGACCTGCTTATGCTAATCGGGCTCTGGCTGTTTGCTGCAGAGGTAAATTGATGGGAGGCAGAGACCAAAGGGTGTGGGTGGCTGGGTGGGGCTACATTCGATGTATAAGATGCACCCAAGTTTTCACCCTCTTTTGGGGGGGTAAAAAGGTGCGTCTTATACTCCGAAAAATACGGTAGTCTAGCTTTCCTGGACTGTGCAGTATACATATTAAGGAAGACAGAAGCCTTGAAACTGAAGTTTACAGAAAACCCACTCACACAGATCAGTATTTGAGAGTAACTGTGAGAGGGATCTTGGAGTCCTAGTGCAGTGGTCACCAACTGGTGGTCCGTGGATCACTGGCGGTCCGCGAGAAAATTTTGGTAATCCGCGGAAAAATTATTTGCATTTTTTATATTGCACTAAATCAGGGATCCTCAAACTACGGCCCCTGGGCTGGATATGTGCAATGAATATTTGTGTTGCTTGTGTCTCCCCCTTCAGGGTCTTTTCGTGTGGGTTGGGGGGGGAGAAATTCCAATTTGGGGTCTGCTTCAGCTTCCTGGTGCGGGGCTATGGACGAAGGCTGGAGGGAAGTGCCGCTGGTAGGAAAGAACCAGAGGGTCTTGTTCCAGTAGGACTGCATCATGTCCTGGAACTGGCTGACCATCTCAGCCTGCTGAGCCTCCAAGTGCTGGTACCTGGCCTTGCATTCCCACAGGTCTCCCCTCTGCTTGGAAAGCCTATGATCCTAGTCCTCAGTGAGGTGTTTCTGCTGAGCCTCCTTCTTGGTCAGATCCAATTTGAACTGAGCCAGCTGTTTTCCCAACTCTTTCTCATGATGGCTACTTAGCTCCAACAACTGCTTCCTGTTGCGGCCCTAAGGAGCCCGGGTGGGCAGGAGAGGAGTGGGTGGGAGGGGCGAGTAGAGGCTGGCAAGGTGCCCCTTGATGTGAGTGACATTGAGTTGGCCACGGCCACCCAGTCATATGACCACCTAACCATGCCCACTTAGCCGGTCATTAGGCAGATCATATTAGTGGTCCGCATAATTTAAAATTACGAATTTAGTGGTCCCCAAGGTCTGAAAGGTTGGTGACCCCTGTCCTAGTGGACAACCATTTAAATATGAGCCAGCTGTGTGCAGCAGCTGCCAAAATAAGCCAACACAGTTCTAGGCTGCATTAACAGAGGGAGAGAATCAAGATCACGCGAAGTGTTAATACCACTTTTATAATGCCTTGGTAAGGCCACACTTGGAATACTGCATTCAGTTTTGGTCGCCACGATGTAAAAGGGATATTGAGACTCTAGAAAGAGTGCAGAGAAGAGCAACAAAGATGATTAGGGGTCTGGAGGCTAAAACATATGAAGAACGGTTGCAGCAACTGGGTATGTCTAGTTTAATGAAAAGAAGGACCAGGGGAGACATGATAGCAGTGTTCCAATATCTCAGGGGTTGCCACAAAGAAGAGGGAGTCAAACTATGTTCCAAAGCACCTGAAGGCAGGACAAGAAGCAACGGGTGGAAACTAAACAAGGAGAGAAGCAAGTTAGAACTGAGAAGTTTCCTGAGAGTTAGAACAATTAATCAGTGGAACAGCTTGCCTCCAGAATAATAATAATAATAATAGCACTTTTCTTATATACCGCTTCATAGTGCTTTACAGCACTCTCTAAGCGGTTTACAGAGTTCAGCATATTGCCCCCAACAATCTGGGTCCTCATTTTACCGACCTCGGAAGGATGGAAGGCTGAGTCAACCTTGAGCCTAGTGAGATTTGAACAGCTGAACTGTTGAACTAGCAGTCAGCCTGCAATGGCTGCATTTAACCACTGCACCACTTCAGCTCCTGAAGTTGTGAATGCTCCAACACTGGAAGTTTTTAAGAAAATGTTGGATAACCATTTGTCTGAAGTGATGTAGGGTTTCCTGCCTATGCAGGGGGTTGGACTAGAAGACCTCCAAGGTCCCTTCCAACTCTGTTATTCTATTCTATTTACATTTTGATTCCCACCATTCACTGGAGCACAAAATGGGAGTCATCAGAACCTTCTGGCAAGCAAAATCAATGGGGAAGCCAGAGTCACTTAACAACCGTGTTACCAACTTAACAACGGCAGTGATTCACTTAACGACTGTGGCAAGAAAGGTGATAAAATGGGGCAAAAGTCCTTAACAACTGTCTCACTTGGGGTTAACTGGGCTCAGTTGTGGTCATTAAGTCGAGGACTGCCGATATGTCTGGATTTAGCTCTTTTTTAAAAGATAATGATTACGAGGCGTCTTCTCCTCACTCCACAGGAAGGGAAGGCGGCCTCTGTCCCGAAGAAGAGGATCGCGGACCCCACTTGTGCAAACAATGGCCATCTGGCAAGAGCAAGAAGGATGAACTATTTCAAGGCCGGAGATGAAGCTTTGCAGAATGCCAAAAACAGCACCATTAAGAGGATCGCGGAACATTCGGCTCCAGCAGTTGCCGTCCCTTGGAAAGGAAAGGAAAACCTTGACCCCCGACTTCTTCGGAATCAGAAAAGAGGCACAATCGAGGGCACGCTAAACAAACAAAGGACAAAAATCTCATTATGATTCACATCCTTCGGTGTAAACTTCCATGTGGCCGCTGATGGGCGATTTGTATCTATGTGTCAGAGGAAGAGATTACCCGGAAAAGCTGTGACTTTTAACCAAGAGCTGAGCCACTGGGATGGAAGAATGCGCTGCCAGGTGGTGAGAAAGGCTGTAGAATATACAAAAGAATGTCGTTCTTTTGTTTGCCGTTGAATGTAGTTCAGGTTTTACACTTTAGGCAAGAAAAATCAAGTGCGCAGGTATAGAATAGGTGGCACCTCGCTCAATAGTAGTGACTGTGAGAGGGATCTAGGTAGTGTATCCTAGTGAATGACCATTTAAGTAAAACATATGAAGAACGGTTGCAGGAACTGGGTATGTCTAGTTTAATGAAAAGAAGGATCAGGGGAGACATGATAGCAGTGTTCCAATATCTGAGGGGCTGCCACAAAGAAGAGGGAGTCAAACTATTCTCCAAAGCACCTGAAGGCAGGACAAGAAGCAATGGGTGGAAACTAATCAAGGAGAGAAGCAACCTAGAACTGACATGATAGCAGTGTTCTGATATCTCAGGGGTTGCCACAAAGAAGAGGGAGTCAAACTATTCTCCAAAGCACCTGAGGGTAGGACAAGAAGCAATGGGTGGAAACTAATCAAGGAGAGAAGCAACTTAGAACTAAGGAGAAATTTCCTGACAGTGAGAACAATTAATCAGTGGAACGGCTTGCCTCCAGAAGTTGTAAATGCTCCAACACTGGAAGTTTTTAAGAAGAGATTAGATAACCATTTGTCTGAAGTGGTGTAGGGTTTCCTGCCTAAGCAGGGGGTTGGACTAGAAGACCTCCTAGGTCCCTTCCAACTCTGTTATTCTATTCTAGAACTAAGGAGAAATTTCCTGACAGAGGGAATAATTAAACAGTGGAATGGCTTGCCTCTGACATTATGGGTGCTCCCATCACTAAAGGCTTTTAAGAAGAGACTGGACAGCTATTTGTCCACAATAGTCTAATAAGCTATCCTTCTTGAGCAGAGGTTGGACTAGAAGATCTCCAAGGTCCCTTCCAGCCCTATTATTCTATGTTCTAAACACAGATGCTTTCCTGCCGGAGCTGTCCAGTACACAGCTCTGGTAGGGAGCGGTGGATTTCGCAACTGCTCTGGCGCCCTCTCTGCCGGTCCACCCGGCGCGTCACCATTTTTCCCCGCTGATTTTCAGTGATTTCCGGGCGATTTTGCTTCTGCGCATGCGCAAAAGCAAAATCGCGCTGAAATCTCACAAGGGGAAGCATGCGCGTGCGAGATTGCGGCGAGATTTTGCCTCCGCGCATGCATAGAAGCAAAATCGCGCCAAAATATCTCTCTCGCGCGCGTCCCCTCATGAGATTTCAGCGCAATTTTGCTTCCGCGCATGCGCAGAATCAAAATTGTGCGAGGGGGCGCGTGCGCATAGCGAGCCCCCCCCAAAGTGTGGAGATGCGCGCGCATGGCTCCGGCAGCGAGGTAAGTGAGCAACCCGCCCCTGGTTCTAACAATCCTCAATGGTTCCTCTTTAGAAAATGCTCCGGGTGCAACATTTTTTGGTGCTCTCTTCACACTAGTTTTGGTTGGAATGTGTAAACCTCTGAAGAAGCATAAAGAATGGTTTGAATGTTTTAAAAGAAAGACAAGATGCAACCGGTAGGATAAACACAAACTCTTTGGTTATCAGTCCAAGCAGATATTTATCTAAAAGAGACAAGGTTAAAGGTTCGAAGAGACTCTGTTAGCTATTACACACACTGCGGTATTCAGACATGGGGCTGGGGAAGAATTAGGTGGCAATGCACCGACAACAGATTTCATTGTACATGGTGCGCGAGGTTGTCTTTGGAAGTTTAGATGCTTTGATTGGCCCAGATAACAGATGTTAAGATCGGAGATTATTTAACTAAAAGGAACGGCATCATTTTTTTCAAGCAACAACTCCCAACTTTTGATCCAGGGTAGAACGACCTGATCAAGCTGTCTAAAATCACGCAGGATATCAAAAACAGACAGACCTTATGCCTTCCTCCAAATACCGTATTTTTCAGAGTATAAGATGCACCTTTCCCCCCCTAAAAGAGGCTGAAAATTTGGGTGCATCTTATACTCCGAATGTAACTTTTCCCCCCCAGCCCTAACGAGGTGCTCATGATCTTCCCGGCTCTTCCCAGCTTTCCAGCCCTAACGAGGTGCTAACGATTTCTTCCCGGCTTGCAGGATTTTTTCATTGCTACTCCCTCCGAAGAAGTTTTTTTCCAGCCCTAAGTCTTTGCAGGCTTTTTTTCATTGCTACTCACTCCGAAAGAGGTTTTTTTCAGCCCTAACCAGGGGATAAAATAATGTGCTGAAGCTGACCAGATTAAGGACACTAGCCAGATGAATACCTGGTAGGCAGATTTTTTCCCTATTTTCCTCCCCCAAAACTTATACTCTGGTGCGTCTTATACTCCAAAACTACGGTAATAAGCCAGAGGTTATTCAATGAAGTTGGGGGACAGGAGTTTCACAACAACCAAAGCAAAAGAACTAATCTGACTTCGCTTATTAGAAGCTGGCTGGGAAGGACGCAAATGGTGATCACATGACCTTAAGATGCTACAGCGGTTGCCAACACATGCCAGTGGCCAAGCGCCTGAATTTTGATCGTGTGACCATGGGGATGCTGTGACGGTTGTTAAGCAAGTCATTTGTTCCAATGCCATTGTAACTTTGAATAATCACTAAACGAATGGTTGTAAGTCAAGGACTTCCTGTATCAGTGTTTCTCAATCTGGGAAACTTTTAAGATATCTGGCCTTCAACTCCCAGAATTCCTCAGCCAGCCATCTTAAAGTTGCTAAGTTTTGTTGTTTTCAGTTTATTTATTAAATGTATATGCTGCCGAGGTGGTGCAGCGGTTAGAGTGGGGTACTGCAGGCCACTTCAGCTGACTGTGATCCACAGGTCAGCGGTTCAAATCTCACCGGCTCAAGGTTGACTCAGCCTTCCATCCTTCCGAGGTAGGTAAAATGAGGACCCAGATTGTTGGGGGCAATATAAATATACATTGCTTACTGGTGTAAACCGCTTAGAGAGTGCTTGCACTGTGAGGCGGTATATAAATGTCACTAATAAAATCTCCCCAATAAAGCAACGCTGGCTGAGAAACACTGAAATATATGTTTCATTACCAAATACTGGTCTGAAGGAGAAAGTTGGAAAATTTCTAATAAAAGGAATATGTTTCTAATAAAAGGAATACTGTAACCCAAGATGACAAGTGTGTTTTCCCACTTTTGCAAAGAAGAGACAAAAAAGCTTACAGTTTGCTTCTGTGGAAACTGAACTGTAACCTACAAATGATAATATTTTGGGAGATGCTGTTCTGCATGACTGGCCAACTGGGCTGGCTACTAAGTGGAATGGAGTTCCTCCAAAATTGTGGCTGCTCCATCATTATAGGTTTTCAAGAAGAGACTGGACAGCCATTTGTGTGGAATGGTATAGGGCTGGTATGTCCAACCTTAGCAACTTTAAGAACTTTGAGTTGCAGGAATTGGGTATGGCCAGTCTAGAGAAAAGAAGGGCTAGCTAGGGGTGACATGATAGCAGTATTCCAGTACTTGAGGGGCTGCCACAAAGAAGAGGGGGGGTCAAATTATTCTCCAAAGCACTGGAGAGCATGACAAGAAACAATGGATTGAAACTAACCAAGGAGAGAAGCAACCTGGAATTAAGGAGAAACTTCCTAACAGCGAGGACAATTGATCAGTGGAACGACATGCCTTCAGACGTTGTGGGTGCTCCATCGCTGGAGATTTTTAAGAAAAGACTGGACAGCCACCTATCTGAATTGATGTAGGGTCCCCTGCTTGAGCAGGGGGTTGGACTAGAAGACCTCCAAGGTCCCCTCCAACACTGTTATTCTGTTGTCCAGCTCTACTATGATGATGATGATGATGATGATGATGATGATGATGATGATGATGATGATGATGATGATGGTTGTTGTTGTTGTTGTTGTTGTTATTATTATTATTATTATTATTATTATTATTAGTATTATTAGTATTATTATTATTATTATTTAGTAGTAGTAGTAGTAGTAGTAGTAGTAGTAGTAGTAGTAGTAGTAGTAGTAGTAGTAGTATTGTTGTTATTATTTGTGGACTTCAACTTCCAGCATGGCTAGCTGGGGAATTCTGGGAGATGAAGTCCACAGATCTTCAAGTTGCCAAGCTTGGACACTCCTGGTATAGGGTCTCCTACCATGGGCAGAAGGTTGGACTAGAATGCAAAAAAGATGCGGAGATTCTAGAAAGAGTGCAGAGAAGAGCAACAAAGAGGATTAGGGGACTGGAGGATAAAACATATGAAGAACGGTTGCAGGAACTGGGTATGTCTAGTTTAATGAAAAGAAGGACCAGGGGAGACATGATAGCAGTCTTCCAATATCTCAGGGGTTGTCACAAAGAAGAGGGAGTCAAACTATTCTCCAGAGCACCTGAGGGTAGAACAAGAAGCAATGGGTGGAAACTAAACAAGGAGAGAAGCAACTTAGAACTAAGGAGAAATTTCCTGACAGTTAGAACAATTAATCAGTGGAACAGCTTGCCTCCAGAAGTTGTGAATGCTCCAACACTGGAAGTTTTTAAGAAGATGTTGGATAACCATCTGTCTGAAGTGGTGTAGGGTTTCCTGCCTAAGCAGGGGGTTGGACTAGAAGACCTCCAAGGTCCCTACCAACTCTGTTATTCTATTCTAGAACTAAGGAGAAATTTCCTGACAGAACAATCAGTGGAACAGCTTGCCTCCAGAAGTTGTGAATGCTCCAACACTGGAAGTTTTTAAGAAGATGTTGGATAACCATTTGTCTGAAGTGGTGTAGGGTTTCCTGCCTAAGCAGGGGGTTGGACTAGAAGACCTCCAAGGTCCCTTCCAACTCTGTCATTCTATTCTATAGAAGACCTCCAAGATCCAGACTTCCAGACCCTGTTATTCTATGTTCTAAGTCCGTCAATGTATCATCAGCCGGAATGGCCAGATACTGTACATCGACAAAGCCATTACTCAGCGTGTATCTTTATTTTTGGTGCTTTCCATGGGGGGCTATAAAAAGGCTAAATTCTCCAGTTTCATCAGAATGCAGCAAAAAGGATGTTTCTCCCATTCAAGAGTTTGCCTGAAGCGAAAGACAACATTGCTTTCCTCACTTCCTCTTCAGAGGAACAGGGTAGAATAAAATTTCCCATTGAGGAGGAAATAGTGGCCACGATATCTTATTTTTTCCTTCGGGATGCCAAGTTGATTTATGGATCATTTAGCTACGGAATCCTTTCCTAATGGGAACGGAAGCCCTGTGTACACAATTTGGCCTTGGTCCATGAACACGGAGGGTAGAGATGGGCCAAAACAATTTGAATTCTTAAGATGGCTCCAGGGAATTTTTCTTTTTCCATTTAGGATATTTTCACTTTCCTGTCCCTTGAGTGTCTTTAGCCAACATAAAAACTACACTATTCCGGTCTCGTTCCTAATCTATTACGTTAAGAAGGTGAATTTGAGTTTTGATTTCCCGTATTATTTGGCATCTACAACAGAGAACTTTTCCTTTTCAGAATAAGGGATTTTTTCCCCCCAAGAAATGAATCAATTCCCAGTATTTGCTCCTGGTTCAACCCCTAAATTTCCAAACTTTGATATCAGTGAAGGCGTAATGGAGTCCTCCACTCCTCTGCTCGCAACAGAATTCCTTATTCCACCAGACTTGAAATTTTGGGCTTAGACAACTTAGATCTGCCTTCGATCTGATCTAAATGTAGTTCATAAAATCATCTGCCACAATGTCCTACCTGTCAATGAATACTTCAGCTTCAACCGCAACAATACACGAGCACACAATAGATTCAAACTCAATGTAGACTCGAAACTCGACTGCAGAAAATACGACTTCAGCAACAGAGTGATCAATGCCTGGAATGCACTACCTGACTCTGTGGTTTCTTCCCTAAACCCCAAAAACTTTAACCTTAGACTGTCTGCAGTCGATCTGACCCCAATCCTAAGAGGTCTGTAAGGGGCGTGCATAACCGCACCATTGTGCCTACCGTCCCTGTCCTTCTGTCCTATTGTCTAAATTTACCTATAAATACTTTGCTTTCGTTTATGTTTATATCATACCTGTTATCTTGTACACGTGTTGACAAAATAAATAAAATAAAATAAAATTGAGCCCAAAATTTCCATTGCTGACACAGTTGTTAAGTGAGTTTTGCTCCATTTTACGATCTTTCTTGCCAGTTGTTGTGAATCACACCTTCCTTCCTTCCTTCCTTCCTTCCTTCCTTCCTTCCTTCCTTCCTTCCTTCCTTCCTTCCTTCCTTCCTTCCTTCCTTCCCATCCATCCATCCATCCATCCATCCATCCATCCATCTCCCCCAGGGGTGAAATCCAGCAGGTTCTAACAGGTTCTGGAGTACCGGTAACGGAAATTTAGTTCGGAGAACCAGCAAATACCACGTCTGGCTGGCCCCAGAGTGGGGAGGGAATGGGGATTTTGCAGTATCCTTCCCCTGCCACGCCCACCAAGCCACACCACGCCCACCAAGCCACGCCCACAGAACCGGTAGTAAAAAAGTTGGATTTCACCACTGATTCTCCCCCATTTATTTTGCTTATGGGAAGCTTGCCAGGAGAAAGTCAATAAGGAAGCCAGGCAGCAGGAATTTGGAATTCCAAGGTCAGCAGGCAGGCAAGTGGCTGCTGCTGGGTAGGAGAGTGAGTGACAGGGTACATGGGGGTCAGTGTGGGAAGGGTATGAATGAGAGATGGCATGTGGGTGGGGGAGAGTGCGCAGATGGGCAGCATGTGGCAGGAAGGGTGCAATGGAGTGTCTGCAATATGCCAGAAGTACCGTGTGGGCCAGGGATGGTGTATGGGGTGCATGAGGGTGTACAAGAATGCTGCACAGATCAGGGAAGCACACTGGATGGTGCGGGTTGGGAAGGGTGTGTGTGGGTGTACAAGAGGTGATCTGTGGGTCAGGGAAAATGCGGGTCAGACAATGTGGACCAAGAAAGGTGTGCAGGAATTCCTTCCTGCCTGTTCCTCCATCCCTTCCTCCTTTCCTTTCCTTTCCTTTCCTTTCCTTTCCTTTCCTTTCCTTTCCTTTCCTTTCCTTTCCTTTCCTTTCCTTCCCTTCCCTTCCCTTCCCTTCCCTTCCCTTCCTTTCCCTTCCTCTCCTTTCCTTTCCTTTGCTCTCCTTTGCTCTCCTCTCCTCTCCTCTCCTCTCCTCTCCTCTCCTCTCCTCTCCTCTCCTCTCCTTTCCTTTCCTTTCCCTTCCTCTCGTCTCGTCTTGTCTTGTCTCGTCTCCTCTCCTCTCCTCTCCTCTCCTCTCCTTTCCTTTCCTCTCGTCTCCTTTCCTTTCCTTTCCTTTCCTCTCCTTTCCTTTCCTCTCCTCTCCTTTCCTTTCCTCTCCTTTCCTTTCCTTTCCTTTCCTCTCCTTTCCTCTCCTCTCCCTTCCATTCCCAGTAAGCAAGTAAATGGCTGCTGCTGGATGAGGGATGGAGTGAGGGATTGTGAGAGTGGCTGGGAAACTGTCACGGAATGTTGAAAATGAGCATCACGTGACTACAGCAGCACCTGGCAGTGCTAAAGCAACTACAATTTCCCCAAATTTAATTCCCTTGGGAGTCACGGGTCCTGGACTTTTGAGATCTTCTGAAATTAGCCTGTTTGAGTCACTTGGTCCAAAAACCATTGCCTTATGATGCACTGTTTTGCCCAGTTAAAGGTGTTAGAAATGAGAGCTTTAATAGTATATAGATTTTGAGGATGGAAATGGATCAGGTGAATTGGACACTCAATATTCCTTTTCACAGATAGCTATCTCTGAGTTTAAAGTATCCTCTTGCTGATCTGCACTCATATCCGATTTAAAAAAATCAGTGACATGTGTGCCATCTTTTTTAGAAGGATATCTATTTATCTATCTAGACGGGGGAAGAGAAGCAAGATTTGCAGGGGTAGCACCAGGAGTGAGTTACAGCCTTAAGTGCTACACCAGGCCTGCTGTTTCAAAAAACACCACTAGGAAGTCCAGATGCCCGTCAATCCTTGAGACTCCCAATTAGCTAAATTGGCAGCAGTTCCAGGCTCAAGCCAAAATCAAGAGCAGGGAAAAAGATTTTGCTGCAGCAAGGTATTTTATAACTTTTAATGAATGGCTTAGGAGGAGGAGGAGGAGGAGGAGAAAAAAGTTGACAAGAACATCATTGAATGCTTCCTCCGGTTGGAGGTCCTTCCATTAATGCTAGCACAAATACTAATTGGGGGATATTTGAGTCACACGGCTGTGGAGCTTTCGGGAAGGGGACAGTGGTTGTCACACTATCATTTTGCTTCCCCCGCTCCCTCCCAACCCTGGACGGGCTTGTGAAGAGATCCAGTCAATAATGGGCAGCATACATAAGATGCAAAGCCAGTCCCATGATTCATTGATAGCTTACCGAGCTAAAAGGGCCAAGCCAGGGGTGATGTGGGAGGAAAGCCTTCACCTCAACAGGAGACTCTCAGAGTATATAGCACCACAGATTTTATGTCTGGTACATGAACACCCAAGCGTAGCAATTATCAGGAGGAGGCACATAATGGCCAAAAGAGACGTCCCCTGCGGCCGGATACCATTTTAATTGGGATAGTTTGCTGAAGCAGTGACAGCTGAGGGAAAAACGAAAATGGCGAAAGGTCTTTCTCCAAATAGTTTTCTTTAGATTTATTATTAGAGTTGGAAGGGACCTTGTAGGTCATCTAGTCCAACCCCCTGCTCAAGCAGGAGTTCCTACACCATTTGAGACAGATGGCAGTACAGTCTCCCCTTGAAGGTCGCAAGTGTTGGGGCTCCCACAACCTCCGCTGGCAAGCTGTTCCACTGGTTGATCGCTCTCACCGTCAGAAAGTTTCTCCTCACTTCCAGGTTGAATCTCTCCTTGGTCAGCTTCCATCCATTATTCCTTGTTTGGCTTTCTGGTGCCATAGAGAACAGTCTGCCCCCCTCCTCTCTGTGGCATCCCCTCAAGTATTGGAACACTGCTATCATGTCACCCCTGGTCCTTCTCTTCGCCAGACTGGCCAAGCTCAGTTCCTGCAACCGCTCTTTGTATGTTTTATTTTCCAGACCCTTTATCATCCTGGTTGCTATCTTCTGCACTTTCTCTAGGGTTTCAATGTCTTTTTTGGAGTGTGGTGACCAAAACTGGATGCAGTACTCTAGATGTGGTCTGACCAAGGCTTTATAGAGTGGTACTAGTACCTCTCTGGTCCTTGATTGTATCCCTCTATTTATGCAGCTAAGGACTGTGTTGGCCTTTTTGGCTGCTGCTGCACACTGCTGGCTCATATTTAGTTGGCTGTCTACCAAGACTCCAAGATCCCTCTCGCAATTGCTGCTATTGAGTGTGGGTTTTCACCCAGTTTGTATGTGCAGCATTCTCCACTCAGTGCAATGCTGCAGAAGACAGAATAATTGAGTTGGAATCTAGAAGTTGAGATATGGCTGTTAGAACCCTGTTCAAACGATTGGGTTTGCTAATATATGACCAAGCCACAAATCAATGTTATGTGTATATTGCTTTAAATGCATTGTAGGCTGATTACTATATAAGGAAGCAAGAGAGCATGCTCTGAATGTGTGTTTGTGATTAAGGTGACTGTGATCGTGTGTTCCGGAGTGCTGACTCTCTGCTGATTATCTCTGCTGCTTCACTGTTGAGTAATTGACTTTGTGACTGTGTGAAATTACTGTGAAGAGCTGCTGTGTAAAGAGTAACTATCTGTGATAGTGTAGATTTGATTGTTAGCTGTAATCTTTGTTTGCTAGTTAAAACAAAGATAGGCAAGAAGAAGATTCTTCGCATTGACTGACTTACTGTGTATGACTTGGACTTCCTACTGAACTTTGCTACTACTTTAAGTAAACTATTTGCAAATAATAAACGTATCTGTTTATTGACTGAATAGCATTCATATCAAACTGCAACAATCGCATTTCGCTGTGCACGTGCTCAACAGCACAATAACTCCTTAACAATGGAGATTGGATTTCTTTTCTTGTTGGTTCTAAAGGTTTCGCTGCTTATCCAAGTAGCTTCTTCAGTCTGAGCAGGTTGGATGGGGGTGGACCCCATGTATGTCCTTGAGGGAGGTTTCATTTCTGGATAGGTTCGTAGGCAGAGAGTCTTTCTCTCTCTCTTTTCCCCCCTCTGTCTCTTTCATTCTCTCTCTTTCCCTCCCCACTCTTTCTTTCTTTCTTTCCCTCCCTGTCTTTCCCTCCCCGTCTCTTTCTCTCTCTCTCTCCCCCTCTGTCTCTTTCGTTCTCTCTCTTTCCCTCCCTCTCTCTTTCCCCCCTCTTTCTCTCTCTCTCTCTCTCTCTCTGCCTCTCTCTCTTTCCCTCCCTCTCTCTCTCTTTCACCCTCTCTCTCTCTCTCTCTCTGTCTATCTCTCTCTCTCCGATGCTCCGCATTGTAATTCACCGGGCAGGCCATGGAGGCTGCAAGAGCAGCTCTCGCAGCACTTTGCGCAGCACAGTTAAATTTAACATGCTTCACAATGTGGGAGACGGCATTCCCTCCTCCTCCTGGAGCCCATTACAACGCGGAGCATCGGCCGCAGTTGGGCCAGGGCAGTGTCTCAGGGCAGAGAACAAGTCGTGTGTCTCCCTCAGCGACCAAAGTGTGTGCAGCAGCAACAAGGGCTGGAAGAAGTGCCTGCGAGAGGAGGCAAGTATAGGGGCGCTTCGCTCCCGCTCTGGAATATGGAGTGAGTTTCCATCCCTCACCATCGCCCTTACCTTCTCAGGCCAGGGAAGGAGTGACTGGGAGGGGAGGGCGAGGGGCAGGGCCAACCAGTGGTGGGTTAAGCCAACAGGAAGCCACAGCAGGGGGACAAAAGAGCCGCATGCGGCTCCGGAGCCGCCGGTTGCCGACACCCGGGCTAGACATACCTAGTTCCACAATCGGTCATTGTACAGTTTAGTCTCCTGGTTTCTGATCTTCTTTGTTGCTCTTCTCTGCACTTTTTCTAGGGTCTCGCCATCTTTGTATTGTAATGACTAAAACTGGATGCAATATTTAAGTGTGGTCTCACCAGTGTAGTAATAAGCGGTATTATCTTGATGCTATCCCTCTGTTGATGCAGTCCAAGACTGCATCGGCTTTTCTACAGCACTGTTGGCTCATACTTAAGTTGTGGTCTACTTCTAGGACAATTTGTCCTAGGAGAAGACAACTACGCATCCCTTGTAGCTTTTCAAGCCTTCTCAAAAATTCATAGGGTTGGAAGGGAAATTCCTGGGAAATCTTCACAGAATGTTGAAAATAGGGATTATGTGATCGCAGCCCAGCAGTAGCCAGTAGCACTGAAGCAGCACAGCATAAAGCACAGTGCTTTATAGCAGCCACAACTTTTCCAAATTTCAATCCCCAGCAGTCATGGTCTCCGATTTTGGATACATTCTATAAGCCCACTTGAAGTACCTTGTTCACTGTTTTACTCAATTAAAGGTGAGAGTTTTAATATATATAGATGCAAAGGAATCAAATTACGTTAGCAATAACATGATGTTCAGGTCACGGATCATACTAAATCAGAATGCAGTTTTCTTTAATAACTCAGCACGTCCTATCCAACCATCCAATAAATAAAAAAATGTTAAACTAAAAATTAGCATTTCATTGGAATCAAGGCTGCATAAATAAACAAAGATTCAGAAATCAGCAATCGTTGGAATGCAGAAACCACAGAAGTTAATTAAATAACGTGGGGTTTTTGAAGTATAATCTTATAACTCTAATTTAATTTTGCATTCCCCAAATAGAAAATTGTTGATTAACACTAATCTGGGATTGACTTGCTTAGGCTGGAGTTTTCTCGGAGTTGGATTTTAATTCGTATTTCCCAATTTCCAATATTAATGGAAGATCTTAATCAGATGAAGGATGATTCAGATATCAAAAGGAGGAACCTTTGAAAAAGCCTAATTATAAAACAGGGAGGGAGGAAAACAGGCAACAGAGGAAAGGTTACTAGTCTGGAGAGATTTACAGCAAGAACAACTGCTTCTGAACTATCTCAGAAAAAGAAACAGATGTAAAAAAGGAGGGTGAGAGATGGTGGAGCTCTTGCCTCACAATCAGGAGATTGTGAGTTCAATCCTAGGTAGAGGCAGATGTAGGGTCTCCTGCTTGGGCAGGGGGTTGGACTAGATGACCTGCAAGGTACCTTCCAACTCTGTTAATCTGTTATATGAGAAAAAGTAGGACAGGAACCATGTTGTCTGGCCTGCAGATAGCACAGAAACCATCAAATACTCAAATGCTCAGGTAACATCCTAAATGCATTTTCCTCACATATAGGTAGTCCTTAACTTACAAATATTAATTTAGTGATTGTTTAATGGCACTGAAAAGTGACTTATGACCGGTCCTCACACTTATGACTGCTGCAGCATCCCCATGGTCACGTGATCACTATTTGTGACTAGCTGGCTTTTAACAAGCAAAGTCAAAGGGTGGGGGTGGGGGTGGGGAAGCTGTATTTGCTTACTGACCATGTGATTCACTTAACAACTGCAGCAATTCCCTGAACATCTGTGGCAAAAGGTCATAAAATTGAGCATGGCTCATTTAAACAACTGTCTTGATTTGCAACAGAAATTCTGGGCTCGATTGTGGCCGTTAAGTCAGACTACCTGTGTGATTTTTCTCGTAGTAAATTGAACCAATTCGAGCGTCTTGTTTTTGTGGCAAACGACTTAGGACTGTGATGGGCGGGCTCCATGATGGTTATAAGTGAAGGACTGCCTGCAATTCTTCCTTATCAATAGCCATAGCAATAGACTTATATACCATAGACTTACCGTATTTTTCGGAGTATGAGACGCACCTAGATTTTAGAGGAGGAAAACAAGGAAAAAAGTATTCTGAACCAAATGGTGTAGTAATATATTATTTAATAAAATACCAGTGTAGCAGAATACTTTTTACAACCATGTATACTTTTTACAACCATGTATACTTTTTACAACCATGTACACTTTTTACAAACTTCAAACTTGACAGCTTTAAGACATGTGGACTTCAACTCCCAGAATTCCTCCTCTAGTCATGCTAGCTCAGGAATGGGAATTGAAGTCCATAAGTCTTAAACTTGCCAAGTTTCAAGACCCTTGCACCCCTAACCCCTAACCCAGGGGTCTTCAAACTTGACAGCTTTAAGACTAGTGGACTTCAACTCCCAGAATTCCTCCTCTAGTCATGCTAGCTCAGGAATGGGAATTGAAGTCCATAAGTCTTAAACTTGCCAAGTTTCAAGACCCTTGCACCCCTAACCCCTAACCCAGGGGTCTTCAAACTTGACAGCTTTAAGACATGTGGACTTCAACTCCCAGAATTCCTCCTCTAGTCATGCTAGCTCAGGAATGGGAATTGAAGTCCATAAGTCTTAAACTTGCCAAGTTTCAAGACCCTTGCACCCCTAACCCCTAACCCAGGGGTCTTCAAACTTGACAGCTTTAAGACTAGTGGACTTCAACTCCCAGAATTCCTCCTCCAGTCATGCTAGATGGGGTAATTAGAAGGCAAAAACACTCCAGTTTTTGCAAAAAACGGCCGAATTTTCGCTCGTTTTTTTGCAAAAACAGGGCATGCAGAGGGTTTGGGAAGCCTGCAGAGCACTCCTAGGGGGTGGGGGAAGGCAAAAATGCCCCCATTTTTGCAAAAAAACCACCCGTTTGTCGCAAAAATGGGATGCGAGGACGGGGCTTCGGGAGGCCAAAAATAACTGTATTCAATGTATAAGACGCACCGACATTTCCACCCTCTTTTGGGGGGCAAAAAGGTGCATCTTATACTCTGAAAAATACAGAGTATATACCACTCCACAGTGCTTTATAGCAGGTTCTGAGTAGTTTACAGAGTCAGCATCTTGGCCCCAACAATCTGGGTCCTCATTTTACTGACTTCGGAAGGATGGAAGGCTGAGTCAACCTTGAGCCGGTCAGGATTGAACTCCTGGTGACTTGCATGTAATTTATGATAGTGGCGAAAAAGGTTGTAAAACGACTTGCAAGTCACTTATCAACTGCCTTGCTTAGCAATGGAAATTTTGGGCTCCATTGTGGCCGTAAGTCGAGGATTACCTGTATAGACCTTTTTTTGCCACAGTTGTTACGTGAACTGCGCGTGAACTGTTGATAACTGAATCACACAATCGTTCAGTGAATCCTGCTTCCCCCATTGTACAAGTAATCCTTGAGTTATGACGTACTGGAGTCTGCCCATTAAGGTCGTAACAGTCATAAAACGAACCGGTCATGTGACCGACCTGATGTTATAAGGTTTTTTTTTTGCGGTAGTCGTTATGCAAATCCATTGTTTGCTAGGGTGTGGTTTTGCAAAAAAACCTGGAAATAAGTGCCACGGTATGCTGCGAATGGACGTAAACAGAACCGTGTTGCCAAGCACCTGAGTGTGGTCATGCAACCATGGGAGGAGGCGACTGCCAGAACTTTGCATCCAGGACATGTCACGAGTCCCCCTTTTCAGATAGGTGGTAACTTCAAACCGTCACGAAGCCAACAGTCAGAAGTCAAGGACTACCTGTACATATGTACTCTGTGGTTTCTTCCCCAAACCCCCAAAACTTTAACCTTAGACTCAGGGGCGGGTTCCTAATTTTTTTACTACCACTCTGTGAGCGTGGCTTATTTTGTGGGTGTGGCTTGCCAGCCATGTGACTGGGTGGGCGTGGCTTGCCGGTCATATATTAGTTATTTCAGAGAGATGTTACTACTATTTTTGCTATTTTGTACCTTACATGAAAAGCTTTGCATACAAAGTGCGTGTTACACCATGGCAACACAGCAACCTTTATATGCAGAAAATGCTATAGTTAAAAGACAAGCAAGTCTCATACAGCATTTTTGGTTTCAGTCATGGATTCCTTAGACGAAAATATTGAGGACTGTTAAAAGAACAGTATCTTTTAACAGTCCTCAATGTTTTTGTCTAAAGAATAACAATATAAAACTGTATAAAATTAACAGTATAAAAGGTTAAGCTTTCAGAAAATGCCCACTTTGGGAAGCTTTAGGCAATAGCGAAGGAAAAGTGTCAAATGCGAGCTTCTTATTATTTTCAAGCGAAGGGACGGGGAAAGACTTAATTGTCATTAAGTCCATTTCTTCTGGGTATGCGCAGAAGAAATTTTTTTTAAAAAATGACGGCGCCCAGGTTTGGCAACCGACCACACCGGTACTGTGACGTTACCAGTGGGCCGCTACCAGTGCTATAGAGTGGACCGCACTGGTAGGAACCCACCACTGCTTAGACTGTCTACAGTCAACCTCTCCCCATTCCTAAGAGGTCTGTAAGGGGCGTGCATAAGAGCACCACTGGGCCTACCGTCCCTGTCCTACTGTCCTCATTTATCTGTACTTCTATGCTTATGTTATGTTCATTCAAACACCTACTATCTTGTACATGTTTGACAAACAAACAAATAAAATAAAAATAAAATATGCCGGCAACAAGAGGAGGCCGAGCTGCACAGAACGCCATTCCTGAGACAGTGCAGACAAAGACTGTCCTAGGAAGGATCACACAATGGCCCAGTCCATCTATGACTAACTCTTTCACTTCCAAAATCAACTCCTGTTGTTACTATTTTATTTATTTACCGTATTTTTTGGAGTATAAGACGCACCTTTTTCCTCCCTAAAAGTGGCTGAAAATTTGGGTGCGTCTTATACTCTGAATGTAGCTTTTTCGGAGCTTTTTTTCCAGCCCTAACTAGGTGCTAACGATCTTCCCAGCTCTTACTGGCTTGCAGGCTCTTTCATTGTTACTCTCTCCGAATAAGGTTTTTTAAAGTCCTAACCAGGGGATAAAATAATGTGCTGAAGCTGACCAGACTATGGACGTCAGCCAGATGAATAACTGGTAGGAAGATTTTTTCCTATTTTCCTCCCCAAAAACTAAGGTGCGTCTTATACTCTGGTGCGTCTTATACTCAGAAAAATACGGGTATTTATTTATTTTTGTCAAGTACGTGTTGGTAATATACATAGATAAAACATTGTTTATATACATAAGATGGGTACTGATAAGCGGGGACATTAGGACAGGGACGGTAGGCACGCTGGTGCACTTATGCACGCCCCTTACTGACCTCTTAGGAATCGGGTGAGGTCAACAGTGGACAGTCTAAGGGTAAAGTTTTGGGGGTTTGGTGACGAAACCACAGAGTCAGGTAGTGAGTTCCAGGCATTTACCACTCTGTTGCTAAAGTCGTATTTTCTACAGTCAAGTTTGGAGCGGTTCACTTTGAGTTTGTATCTGTTGTGTGCTCGTGTATTGTTGTGGTTGAAGCTGAAGTAGTCGTTGACAGGAAGGACGTTGTAGCAGATAATTTTATGAGCTATGCTTAGGTCGAGCCGAAGGCGACATAGTTCTAAGCTTTCTAAGCCCAGGATTTCAAGTCTGGTTGCGTAAGGTATTCTGTTGCGAGTAGAGGAGTGGAGGACTCTTCTTGTAAAGTATCTCTGGACACTTTCTAATGTATTTATGTCCGATATGCGGTGTGGGTTCCAGACAGATGAGCTGTATTCAAGGATTGGTCTGGCGAATGTTTTGTATGCTCTGGTTAGTAGTGTGATATTACCGGAGAAGAAACTACGTAAGATTAGGTTAACAACTCTTGAAGCCTTTTTGGCAATGTTGTTGCAGTGGGCTTTGGCACTTAGGTCATTTGATATGAGTATTCCAAGGTCTTTGACAGAGTGAGGGTCTTCTGCAAGGTCTTGTCTGTTCAGTTTGTATTTGGTGTCCAACTGGAGGTTATGTAAACTTAAAAAGAACATTTTCAAAAATCAGTGGAATCAATTGTCCATTTTCTCAGCTTGGATGTTGCTTTTCACGATATTTTACATTTTCTAAAGTGGTTATTAAAAGCTTTCCCCCCCTCCTACATATTTTGGGCTTCTGCATTTATAGATAAATGTACATATAAAGAATATTTCCCTCCATGGCAAAAATGAGAGCTTTTACTTGACTTTCTTGTGGTTTCTGCATTGAGTTGGAAGCTGCTCTCTCAAATCTCTTGCTATATAGCTGAGCCAACTCTTTGAATGCTGAAAATCAAGTTGCTTTTTTGAGATGTAATGGTTTGTGTTCAAGGCTTTCTTGCATTTCTTAAAATGTTTGCAATGTTTCCCCTCTCTTTCTTAATACTTTTAAAAACTTAAAATATATTTCTCTTAATTTAAAATTCCTTCTGTTGTCCTTTTATTGTTTCTTTTAGTTTTCCATTAATTTCTTGCATGGTCTGGCATTAACGTTAACGTTCAGGATTTGGAGTTTTTTTCCTCATTCAATTTTCCTCCATTATACAGATAGTCCTCGACTTATGACCATGATTGAGCACAACATTTCTGTTGCTAAGTGAGACATTTGTTAAGTGTTTTTTTCTTACCACAGGTTACCAAATGTTCTTAAGTGAATCACTGCAGTTGTTAAGTTAGTAACATGGTTGTTAAGTGAATCCGGCTTCTCCAATGACTGTGCTTGTTAAAAGGTCGCAAAAGGGGATCACGCAACCCCAGGACACGGCAACCGTCATAAATATGAGTCAGTTGCCAAGTGTCTAACTTTTGATCATGTGACCATGGAGATGTTGCAAAGGTGGTAAGTGTGAAAAAAGGTCATTTTTTTCAGTGCCATTATAACTACGGTCACTAAACGAACTGTTGTAAGTTGAGGACTACCTGTATCACTAGCTGCATTGAAGCAGAAATAAGGTGACTTTCCAAGAGGAGTCAAAAAGTTAAAAAAATAATAATTTCTATGCTACTGTTCTTCCCGAAAAAGTTCAGACTATTTTATGAGAACCCTTCAAATACACGTGTTTGTGTGCATGCTTATGCGCACATGGAAAGCCACACTATGTCAGGGTTCCAAATAGCATCCAAAATTAAATCAGAGTCCAAGGCAAAGTATTCCTCAAAGTTCCAATTTATTAATAGAGCCATGTTGGCACATCTGGATTGCAACTTCAAATGGCCACTAAACAAATGGTTATAAGTCAAGGACTACCTGTATTTGTAGCTCATGATCGATATGAGGGGTCCTTTCCAGGGGTGGGTTCCACTTACCTTCGCCACTGGTTCGCATTGCGGCGTTCCCCCCGTCAGGGGCGGGTTCCTAATTTTTTTTACTGCCACTCTGTGGGCGTGGATTGTTTTGTGGGTGTGGCTTGCTGGCCATGTGACCGGGTGGGCGTGGCTTCTCAGACTGCTGAAGGGAGGGGAACTGAGATAGGTCCTGCCGCTCATTCCCTCTCCCCTCAGCAGCTCAAGAAGCCTCAAACGTGCGAAAATGCCTAGGATCATCACCGTGCGTTTGTGGCTTCCTGGACAGCTGAAGGGAGGGGAATGGAGATAGCTCCTGCCGCCCGTTCTTTCAGCGTCTCACGCGCTCCCTCAGCCATCCTCCCCTGCTTGGACTCACTGTGGGGTAGGAAGGCAGTGCATGCGCAGTGCTGGAAGCTCGGCTTCTGGGCATGCGCAGAAGAAATTTTTTTAAAAATTTTTTTTTAAATGGCGGCGCCCAGGCACCGGCAACCAACCACACCGGTACTGTGACGTCACCAGCGGGCTGCTACCGGTGCTATAGAGTGGACCGCACCGGTAGGAACCCACCACTGCCCCCCGTGCAATTTCACTTCCGTGCATGCTCAGTAGCAGAATTCAGCCCGAAACACAGCTGAGGAGCTCATCAGCTGTGCTTCGGGCGAAGAAATAAAGGTCAGTATTAACCCTCAGGTGGGCGGGCGGGCTCTTTTTCAAGCCACGGAAGAGGAGAAGCCATCAAAACACGAAAAAATTCAAATTCCCCCCAAAATTCCCCCCAAAAGATGGTGGCACCCACTGACCGGCACCGACCGAACCGGATCCGTGACGCCATCGTTGTGTCACCAACGGGTCGCTAACGGTTTGGGCGATCTGGTCCGAACCGGGAGGAACCCACCCCTGGTCCTTTCGTGTTCTCTGAATTTGTTTGATGATGATGATGTTAACCTAGTTGGGCAATGAAACGTTTGCAAGAAAATAGCCAAGCTAAGTGAGCACCGAGGATCCCTCAAACTCGATTAAACCAACATGTCTACATGTCTACGGAGGTTCTCAGTCATCCAGGTCATGGTTGTCCCAAAGGTGCTTTCTCAAGAGGCAACTGGATTTTCTTGGCTTTTCTTTGAAGACCTTTCGCTTCTCATCCAAGAAGCTTCTTCGGCTCTGAAGAGCTGAAACGTCTTCAAAGAAAAACCAGAAAGTCCAGTTGCCTCTTGAAAAAAATCACCTTTGGGCCAACTCATAACCTACCTTATGAATCAAGGCCTCTGCTTCAAGGGCATTCCTTGGAGCTTAATAGTGGCAGAGGAGCAAACAGTGAATTGCGAGAGGGATCTCAGAGTCCTGGTAGACAGCCAACTAAATATGAGCCAGCAGTGTGCAGCAGCAGCCAAAAAGACCAATGCAGTCCTGAGCTGCATAAATAGAGGGATACAATCAAGGACCAGAGAGGTACTAGTACCACTCTATAAAGCCTTGGTCAGACCACACCTAGAGTACTGCATCCAGTTTTGGTCACCACACTACAAAAAAGACATTGAAACTCTAGAGAAAGTGCAGAAGAGAGCAACCAGGATGATAAAGGGTCTGGAAAATAAAACATACAAAGAGCGGTTGCATTAACTGAGCTTGGCCAGTCTGGCGAAGAGAAGGACCAGGGGTGACATGATAGCAGTGTTCCAATACTTGAGGGGATGCCACAGAGAGGAGGGGGTCAGGCTGTTCTCTATGGCACCAGAAAGCCAAACAAGGAATAACGGATGGAAGCTGACCAAGGAGAGATTCAACCTGGAAGTGAGGAGAAACTTTCTGATGGTGAGAGCGATCAACCAGTAGAAACTTTCTGATGGTGAGCGCAATCAACCAGTGGAACAGCTTGCCAGCGGAGGTTGTGAGAGCCCCAACACTTGCGACCCTCAAGGAGAGACTGTACTGCCATCTGTCTCAAATGGTGTTGGAACTCCTGCTTGAGCAGGGGTTGGACTAGATGACCTACAACTCTAATAATAAATCTAAATCTCAACAAAACACATCCATACACCAATTCTGGAGGAAACGCCGTCAGTTCTTTCACAGCAACCATCTCAGGTGCAGCCAAAATTTGGTAAATTTTGCTCTACCTGTCTGACCACCTGAGACAGCGCTTAACCAGTTGGTTTGACCGCAAAAGCTCTGTAGATTACAGCTTTTGCTTTATATTAAATGGTTCCGACAGCCGATGATCTGTACCTCCCCGAGACCTTGGAAAAATCCAGAAATACTCAACAGCCCACTATATGGATCTCTCTTAATTGACTCAGGAGCAATGGAAATAAAAGCTGCGCTGCCAAATTTCAGAAGCTCAAACCACAGGATACTCTGGGGGGCAGCAGGCAGCCCATGGATTACTCGATGTATCTCAAGCTAAATTATTCCACTCCGTTCACGAAGCAAATTGTCTTTTGTGCATCACCTGGGGAAAGCTTTGCTTTAAAAGAAAGCCTGGAGATAACTTTCAATTTATCCACTGCATTTGGTTCATCACAGACACCACCCTGAATAACAAGCTCAGCACGATTGGGAAAGTAAAGAAAGAGTTGTTCACTTTGGTGAAAAGAAATCCATTCAAGCTATCTGTCCTCTGCGGTTTGGGGGATTTTCACACACTGCCAGGGTACGTTAGTTCTTGAATGAGCAAAAAGAGCTAAGCAGTGATTCTTCTAGATGTACCGGTATTTGCCAAGTTGTCTTGGAGCTTTAAAAACCCACTGAGAATTCCTCTGATTAGAAAGTGCCACAGAGGAAATCTCACGCAATAGAACAGCAAACTACTTGGGGCCAATAAAGGAGTATTATAATTTTGGAAAACAATTCCACAAAGAAGTTTGCTTTCATGACGAACATTTAAACATTGTAAATCACAGTTAAGAGCCAGTTTGGTATAGTGGTTAAGGAAGAGGTAATCCTTGGCTTACAACTATTTGTTTGATGATGTTCGTCCATCGTATTCGAAGAGGACCTTGACATCTATCAACTGGGGGGGATGTCAAGACTTGCGCGTGAATTGGATTAAAGTGAGGGAGAGGTGCGCATAGTCAGCCTCACTCTCTCTTCCCAGATTCCATCTTGCTCCAAATAGCAGGACAAGAGTCGAGACAGTTGGAGATGGGCTGGGCGCAGTGGTTGACCAGGGCGTCTTTCGTGTCTTGCCGTGCTCTTAGCGTACCACATCACTTGCAGAGACCGCCTTCATGACTGTTGTCCTATTCTAGTAGGTTTCATCCGCTCAGTCCGCCGGAATCTGTCTTCACATGCTCGGGATAGACAAGACCCTATCACACCGAAGGTCGATGACCCAACGGCTACTCTCAACCTGGTTTGGCCAGCCTGTCGAAGCTATTGCCCGGGGTGTGGCCGCTGCGGATGCTACAGCTGCTAGGAGCCACAGGTGAGAGCTGAGTAACAGGTGGGGACCAAAGGTGAAATGACCGTTCGAAGTTACAACGGCACTGAAAAAAGTGACTTATGACCATTTTTCACATTTAAGACCATTGCAGCATCCCCATGGTCGCGTGATCAAAACACAGATGCCTGGCAACTGACTCATATTTATGACAGTTGCAGTATGCATAAGTGATCCCCTTTTGCGACCAAACTGACAAGCAAATTCAATGGAAAAGCCAGATTTACTTAACAACTGTGTTACTATCTTAACGGCTGCAGCGATTAACTCAACAAGTGTGGTGAGAAATGTCGTAAAATGAGGCAAAACTCACTTCTGTTGCCTTCCTTAGCAACAGAAATTTGAGGCTGAGTTATGGTTGTAAGGTTATCTTATAACCATAACTGAGCCTGAGGGTTATCTGTACCATGCCATGGGAATGAGAATTCTAGTCCTGTCTTAGGCGCAAAACAAGCTGGGTGACCTAAAGCCAGTCACTCTCTCCCAATTCTAGGAAGCAAACAATGGCAAACCACATCTGAAAAATAATAATAATAATAACAACAGAGTTGGAAGGGACCTTGGAGGTCTTCTAGTCCAATCCCCTGCTTAGGCAGGAAACCCTACACCACTTCAGACAAATGGTTATCCAACACCTTCTTAAAAACTTCCAGTGTTGGAGCATTCACAACTTCTGGAGGCAAGCTGTTCCACTGATTAATTGTTCTAACTGTCAGGAAATTTCTCCTTAGTTCTAAGTTGCTTCTCTCCTTGTTTAGTTCTTGCAGGAAAACTGCAGGGACTATTCCAAGCAGTTGCCAGGAGTTAACATTGACTCCAAGGCATCAAGAGAAGTTTGGTGCAGGGGTTTAAGGTATGAGGCTGGAAACTAGGAGCCTGCAAATTTATTTTATTTATTTATTTTATTTGGAGGTTCTTCTATGCCGCCCTACTCCCTGAGGAGTAGTCCTTCCTTAAGGCAAGACTACTCTAGTCTACAATTCTAGTCCTGCCTTAAGGCATGAAATCAAATGGACGATTTCGGGCCAGTACTTTTCTCTCAGAAGACTTGAACATTGGGCGCTATCTAACAAAATTAAATTCAATGGTGAAAAAAGTAAGGTTCTACATTTAGGCAAGAAAAACAAAATGCACAGGTAGAGTATATGTGGTACCTTGCTCAACAGTAGTAACTGTGAGAGGGATCTTGGAGTCCTAGTGGACAACCATTAAAATAGGAGCCAGCCGTGTGCAGCAGCTGCCAAAAAAGCCAACACAGTTCTAGGCTGCATTAACAGAGGGATAGAATCAAGATCACGTGAAGTGTTAATACCACTTTTATAATGCCTTGGTAAGGCCACACTTGGAATACTGCATCCAGTTTTGGTCGCCACGATGTAAAAAGGATGTTGAGACTCTAGAAAGAGTGCAGAGAAGAGCAACAAAGATGATTAGGGGACTGGAGGCTAAAACATATGAAGAACGGTTGCAGGAACTGGGTATGTCTAGTTGAATGAAAAGAAGGACTAGGGGAGACATGATAGCTGTGTTCCAATATCAGGGGTTGCCACAAAGAAGAGGGAGTCAAGCTATTCTCCAAAGCACCTGAGAGTAGAACAAGAAGCAATGGGTGGAAACTAAACAAGGAGAGAAGCAACTTAGAACTAAGGAGAAATTTCCTGACAGTTAGAACAATTAATCAGTGGAACAGCTTGCCTCCAGAAGTTGTGAATGCTCCAACACTGGAAGTTTTAAAGAACATGTTGGATAACCATTTGTCTGAAGTGGTGTAGGGTTTCCTGCCTAAGGAGGGGGTTGGACTAGAAGACCTCCAGGGTCTCTTCCAACTCTGTTATTCTATTCTATTCTATTCTATTCTATTCTATTCTATTCTATTCTATTCTATTCTATTCTATTCTATTCTATTCTATTCTATTCTAGAAACAAGCAATCGCAAACCACTTCTCAAATCTTGCCAAGAAAATTGGAGGGATGTGCTGTTAGTTGCCAGGAGTCAAGACTGATTCAAAGGTACACACCGCTTCCCCCAAATACAGTCTATTTATTCAACTACTTTTTATAACTTCTGTTGGACCAGGAACACAATTATTCTCTGTTAGCATCATAATGGCGAGGAACCCACAAGCCAAAAGAAAAATCAACACTACTGCATTATATATAATGGGACCACCAATTCCTATCCTTTATCCTAAGCCAGTACATATATTTTTAATGCATTACTTACAAACCACAAGTAAACATAGTATTAAAATCAGGAGTAACAAACAGACAACATTCCAATTCAATTTAATTTAATTCTCTTCTGAAAAGAGAAAGGTTTGGGGTGACAAGGGGGGGATTTTTGTTTGGAAGGAGCCCATTGGAGATGAGTGGTGGCTAATAAATTTAAATATCTTAAATAAAATTGTGTGCTCTGTTTCGTTTTGAAGTTAAAAGAAATCTTCAGTTAGCTTCCTTAATAGTAAAGCTTAGTTCATATAACACTTTGCAGAGTGAGCAGGGTGGTATATAAATTTCATATATACATGCATACCAGGGGCGGGTTGCTCACATACCTTGCTACCGGCGCGCTGCGCGCTGCGTGCACATCACCACATTTCATGTGCGCACGCTACGTGCGTGCGCCCCCTCATGTGATTTTGCTTTTGTGCATGCGTGGAAGCAAAATCACACCGAAATTTTGCGAGGGGACGTGTGTGTGTGTGCACGATTTCGGCGATTTTTTGCTTCCGCGCATGTGCGGAAGCGAAATCTCGCTGAAATCTCACGCGGAAGCAAAAAACCGGCAAAAGATTTGCGAAAAAATATGGCGGGTCCTAGGCACCGGCAACCGACCGCACCGGGTCGGTAGCCTCTTGATGACATCACCAGCCCGCCGCTACCGGTGCGATAGAGTGGACCACACCGGTAGGAACCCACCACTGATGCATACATGAATACATACATACGTACATGGCAGGATTTACTGAACCAGTCAAAATGGCTGGATTCACACAAGGTATAAGCCCTGGTTTACAGGACACAATGGTTAATTTACAAAATATGACAAACTGCCTGGAACTCTAGAGAACAAAATGCTTCAAATAAATGCATAAATAAGCAAATGAACCAAGTCAACTATTATGCTATCCCTTTTGAGAGAAACAGTTCCAATTGTTGAATGACGTGCCAAAGAGCAAAGATGCTGATATGCAATATACAGTCCTCGGGTTACGATTGCAATTGAGACCTGGATTGCTGTCACTGAGCAATGCAGTCCGAAGGCATAAGCCACGTGATTGTACTGCTTAGTGACAGCAGGGAGTCCCAGTTGTCATTATAATCCAAGACATGTGTGTTGTGGTCCGCCAGCGGCCTGTGCAGCTGGCAGCAGAGTCGGACAGCGAGGAGGCTGGGGAGGAACCTGGGCCAGGCCCAGAGTCTGGAGAAGGCTCGGTGCCAGAGGCAGGGATCCAGCCAGGACCATTGGCAAGGTCTGTTCCGCCTCCAGAACCTCCAGAGGCTGAAATGAGTGAGGAAGAAGAACAGGAGGAGCCTGTTCTCAATGTGAGCATGCGCAGAGCTGCCAGAAGGCAAGAACAGTTCCAGAGGAGAAGGACTACTCGGGAGTAAGGCTTGGGGATAATTGGCCCCTCCCATAGGCTATATAAGTGGAGAACACGAAAGGGTTCGTTGCAGGAAGCAATGTAGTTCATATCTCGCTCTCGTCATTGCAACTCAAGACTCAGTTTTGTTCCTGTTTGAACTTGCCAAGTTTTTCCTGCTAATTGTTCCTTGGCAGTTTGCCAAAGAAGAGCAAGGTTCGTGTGTGTTATCTGCTTTTCCCTGAAAGACTTTAGTCGGACTTGTTTTAATTTGTTTGGACTTATGACGCCTGCTAATGAAAAGAATTAGCAGCCGTTACAAATAAAGAGGTTTGTGAGACGCCGTTTGTGCCGTTTTATTTTATCAGGATAAATACCCTTGTCATCATGTGATCGCCATTTGCAACCAACCTTGCTGGCTTCAGACAACAAAGTCAGTAGGGGAAGCAGGATGTATTTAATGACCTCATGATTAACTTAACCACTGCAGAAACTGGACAACCATTTGTCTGAATGGGTATAGGGTTTCCTGCTTGAGCAGGGGGTTGGACTAGAAGACCTCCAAGGTCCCTTCCAACTGTTATTCTGGTTCTAATATAGGCTAAAGATAAAGTGACCAGATTTTTTTTTTTAAGCGGGACGGGGGGGGCGGGCCCGCCTGGGCGCCGCCATTTGTTTTGCCCTCTGCGCATGCGCAGAATGCTGCACATGCGCAGAGGGCAAAACACAGCAAATGTCGGCGTCCAGGTGGGGGGGGGAGGCAGGAGGCCTTTCCTCGCCTCCCGCCTCCCCTTTGGGAGCCCGCCTCCCCTTCGGGAGGCCTTTCCTCGCCTCCCGCCTCCCCTTCGGGAACTGCCCTGGGGCCGGGCTGGCAAGCGACGAACGGGAGGCGGGAGACGGGGAAAGGAGGCAGCCAGCAGCTTACCTGTCGCGAGCTCCAGGCATCCAAGCGCCGCGGTCTCCCGGTCGCCCGCCCGGCCCCAGGGCAATGGCGGCAGCGAGGCGACGGGGGGAAGGAAGGGGAGGGGGACGAGGAAGGGCTGTTTGCGCCGCCGGAGGGGCCGCTCGTGAGCTCAAAGCGGCGACAGCTCCTCGTCCCTCACCCCTCCCAACAGCAGCATCCCAACAGCAGCGGCGCCTCCGAGGGCGGGGCTAGGGATGGGGCGGGGGAAGGAGAGGAGGAGCAGCCCCCCTTCCCCCTCTCCCCAGCAGGCAGCCGCCTCGCTGAAATTCCGCCCGACTTGCTTCCGGTACCTCTCTTTTGCTTCCCCTTTTAAGGTGACCAGACGTCCCGCTGTTTCGGCATTCTTTTCAAAAAAGCGGGACTTTTTGGAAAGAATGCGGGACGCGGGACACACGCTTGAAAAGTGTGTCTGTCCCGCCAAAAGCGGGACGTCTGGTCACCTTAGCTAAAGACAAAGACCACATATATTTAAACTTTAGCAACTTGCAAACTGATTATGCCTCATTAATAATGGGAAAACCACACCTACCGAATATGAGGATGAGCATGAACTAGATCATACAAAGAATGTTAGGGGATGCTATGAAACGTTATGTTTTATATAAATCTACTGAGTATGCTTGCTTTATCACAGATGAGTTAAAGGATGCTATAACAGAATAACAGAGTTGGAAAGGACCTTGAAGGTCTTCTAGTCCAACCCCTGCTCAGGCAGAAAACCCCGATACCATTTCAGAGAAATGGTTGTCCAATCTCTTCTTAAAACCCTCCAGTGTTGGCGCATTCACAACATTCTAGAGACTGATTGTTTTAATTGTCAGGAAATTTCTCCTCAGTTCTAAGTTGCTTCTCTCCATGATTAGTTTCCACCCATTGCTTCTTGTTCTACCCTCAAGTGCTTTGGAGAATAGCTTGACTCCCTCTTCTTTGTGGCAACCCCTGAGATATTGGAACACTGCTATCATGTCTCCCCTAGTCCTTCTTTTAATCAAACTTAGACATACCCAGTTCCTGCAACCGTTCTTCATATGTTTTAGCCTCCAGTCCCCTGATCGTCCTTGTTGCTCTTCTCCACACTCTTTCTAGAGTCTCAGCATCTTTTTTTTTTAATATTGTGGTGACCAAAATTGATGCAATATTAATCCACAGATTCCGAATGGCCGAACAAAACAAAGGCAATTAATCTATGGCTCTTTTTAGCGCAACCATACCTCAAGATCCCCTCCCGGCAAATTTACCACCACCTGAATAGTCTTCTGGCTTTATGTGAGCTACCCTCTGACCCGATGGAAAAAGAATAATTGACACAGAGAATCCCTCTTTGGCCACCTGCTGCGTCTCTGCTTACAGCTCATCTTTATATCTCCAAGAACAACTCCCTATGGAGTTATATTTCACTGCTCTACTGTTTTCCCCGCCAAGTTTGCTTTGGGTGGTATAAATTCATTCTTTTTTCTTTTGAATTGGTGGTTTGTTGGTTTGCTTGTTCCCTCCATTGCAAAAAATGGTTGGCCTTCATTCGTAAGTGGTCTTGGTGGGAAAGAAGGGGCCAGTGGGGGAAGCGAAAAAAGAAAACGCCAGCTCTCCTTCATCAAAGAAATTTGCGGGTTCAAGATGGAAGACTCTCGGCCGAAGAAATCCCCAAAGATTGAAGCCTTTTTGACAGGTTGGGAAAAGGGGGTAATTATACTTTAGGGTGGGGGGTGGTGATAGGTGTTTGAAAAGCCTATGTGGATTGTAAACCATGGTTTGCTTGTTGCTTAGCGTCTTTGTGAATCCAGCCAGTTGTGGGTTAAGCAAACATGCTTTTGTATATTCTGTAAACATGAGCAGGGTTTTGCTGTTAGTTAGATGCATTGAATTAGAAATAATTATCCTTATTTAAGAGCAGTTTTTTATAGCCTATTCAAAATGATGGTTTCAGAAAATCTCTGGGTTTTTATTTATTTATTTATTTATTTAGACGCTCTTATAGGCCGCCCAATCCCGTGGGACTCAGGGCGGCGTACAACATGAATAAGAAACGTACATTTAAAAACAATGATCATAATTTAAATTAAAAATATAATTAAAGAAAAAACATTATAAACGCAACATTCAGGGGGGAATCTGATTATCCTATTCACCCCATCTGCCGGAAGAGCCATGTTTTTAAGGCTTTACGGAAGGCCAGCAGGGTGGGGATGGTCCGGATCTCTGGTGGAAGTTGGTTCCAGAGGGACGGGGCTCCCACAGAGAAGGCCCTCCCCCGTGGCCCCGCCAATCGACATTGTTTGGCCGATGGGACCCGGAGGAGGCCCTCTCTGTGAGACCTAACTGGTCTTAGGGAGGTATGTGGTAGGATGCGGTCCCGCAGGTAACCTGGCCCTGAGCCATGTAGGGCTTTAAAGGTAACGACCAACACCTTAAATTGCGACCGGAGACTAATTGGTAGCCAATGCAGCTGGCGAAGGATAGGTGTTACGTGGGTGTATCTCGGTACACCCACTACAGCTCGCGCAGCTGCATTCTGTACCAGTTGGAGTCTCTGGATGCTCTTTGAGGGTAGCCCCATGTAGAGCGCGTTACAGTAGTCTAGCCGTGAGGTGACAAGGGCATGAGTGACTGTGAGCAAGGCCTCCCTCTCCAAGTAAGGTCGCAATTGGTGCACAAGACGGATTTGTGCAAAGGTCCCCCTAGCCACAGCTGAAAGATGTTGCTCCAATTTTAGCTGTGGATCTAGGAGGACACCCAAATTGCGAACCTGTTCTGAGGGAGTCAATTTTTCTCCCCCAAGAACCAAGGAGGGACAGTCGACATAGTCCTTGGGAGGCAATATCCAGAGCCACTCAGTCTTGTCTGGGTTGAGCCTGAGTCTGTTCACTCCCATCCAGACCCTCACATCGTCCAGGCAGTGGCACATTACATCAACTGCTTCACTGAACTGACACGGGGTGGAGATGTACAACTGGGTATCGTCAGCATACTGCTGATACCTCACCCCATGTCGTCGGATGATCTCACCCAGCGGTTTCATGTAAATGTTAAACAGGATGGGCAAGAGGACCGAGCCCTGTGGCACCCCGCAAACCAGGGGCCTAGGGGCCGACCTCTGTCCTCCTGTCAACACCGACTGCGTCCTGTCAGAGAGGTAGGAGGAGAACCACCGTAAAACAGTGCCTCCCACTCCCATCTCCCCAAGACGACGCAGAAGGATACCATGGTCAATGGTATTGAAAGCCGCTGAGAGGTCAAGTAACACCAGGATGGGGGTTATTCCCCCACCAGGATGGGGAGCCCGGGATGGGAGGAATAACCCCCATCCCGGGCTCGCCAGAGATCATCCATCAGCGCGACCAAAGCAGTCTCCGTACTGTAGCCGCGCCTGAAACCCGATTGAAAGGGATCCAGATAATCAGTATCCTCCAATAGCCGCAGGAGTTGGAGCGACACCACCTTCTCAACAACTTTACCCAAAAAGGGTAAGTTGGAGACTGGACGGAAGTTCTTTAAATCCACTGGGTCCAGGGAAGGCTTCTTGAGGAGGGGCCTCACCACCGCAGCTTTTAAAGGCTGTGGGATGGATCCCTCTCTCAAAGAAGCGATCACAACCGCCTGGAGCCAGCCGCGTGTCACCTCCCTGCTGGCAGAGACCAGCCAGGAGGGGCACGGGTCCAATAAACAAGTGGAGGCGCTCATCGCTCCTATGGCCTTGTCCACATCCTCAGGAGTGACAGGTTCAAACTCGTCCCATGTAACAGGACTAAGACTCACCCCTGTCATCTCGGCTTGCCCTGTCCAAATGGAGTCCAGGTCTGTCCGAATCTGAATGACTTTGTCCGCCAGAAACTGAGAAAATTCCTCAGCTCTGCCCTGCAAGGGATCTTCAGCTCCCTCCTTGGCTAGGAGGGAGCGAGTCACCCTAAACAGGGCGGCTGGGCGGGAGTCGGCGGACGCAATAAGAGCGGAAAAATGCGAGCATTTTGCCGCCCTTATCGCCACTAAGTAAGACTTAATGCAAGTTCTTAAAAGTGTCCGGTCAGACTCAGCTTTACTGGCTCTCCATCGTCGCTCTAGGCGTCTCTTTAGGTGCTTCATCTCCCGGAGCTCCTCAGTAAACCAAGGAGCCCTCCGGGATCCGCTGCCACGGAGAGGCCGCAAAGGCGCAATCCGATCTAAAGCCCCCATTGCCGCCTGGTTCCAGGCAATAGCAATAGCACTTTTCTTATATACCGCTTCATAGTGCTTTACAGCACTCTCTAAGCGGTTTACAGAGTTCAGCATATTGCCCCCAATAATCTGGGTCCTCATTTTACCGACCTCGGAAGGATGGAAGGCTGAGTCAACCTTGAGCCTAGTGAGATTTGAACAGCTGAACTGTTGAACTAGCAGTCAGCCTGCAATGGCTGCATTTAACCACTGCACCACTTCAGCTCTGCAGCCACTAGAGCCTCAGATGAATCGTGTACCAGGGAGTCAGGTATTTCCCCAAGTTCCCTCTGAAATCCTTCAGATTCCATTAGGCGCCTGGGGCGGAACCACTTAATCGGCCCCGCCTCCTTGCGGTGGAGGAGTGGTGCCATGAAATCCAACCTCAGAAGGAAATGATCTGACCACGACAAGGGTACTGTGACTAAACCCCTCAGCCTCAGATCATCTCTCCACTGCCCCGAGAGAAACACAAGGTCAAGCGTGTGACCTCCCTCATGAGTCGGACCCTGAACTACTTGGGTCAGGTTCATGGTTGTCATGGAAGCCATGAACTCCTGGACTGCCTCCGAGGTTTCACCGGGCGATGGCAAATTAAAGTCCCCCAGCACCATCAACCTGGGGAACTCAATCGCCAGCCCTGCTACCGCTTCGAGCAGAACAGGCAGGGCCTTTGTAACGTAGCTAGGAGGCAGGTACACTAGCAGAAGGCCCACCTGGACCCCTAAGTCCAACTTCAGAAGGAGCGTCTCACACCCAACAATCTCCGGGGCAGGGCTCCTTCGAGGATTAAGGTTCTGGCGAGCTATAATCGCCACTCCTCCACCCCTTCCCTGGGGTCGCGGCTGATGCTGCACTAAGAACCCGTCCGGGCACATCTCGGAGAGGGGAACCCCCCCTCCTGGCCTAGCCACGTCTCAGTGATACATGCCAGGTCCGCCCCCTCTTCCAGGATTAAATCCCGTACAAGGGGGGCCTTGTTGGTAATTGACCTGGCATTCAACAGCAGCAGCTTGAGCCCAGGGCCCTGACATCCTTGGTTACCAGGACCTCGGGTTGAGCAAGATGGAACCAAACCAGAGGGGCCAGAACAAGGAATCGCTTGGAGACAGCGAGTTCTCGTTCCCCGAGAGCGGCCTACCCTTCTGCTCCCGCCATACCTACCTCTCCCTGTTATGACCATAATACTCCCGCTCCCCCTCACACCAGAGATCCCCTCCCCTCCCCCACTGGTCTCCCTCCCTTCCGGCAAGCCATCCATTCCACTCATTCTAGGTCGGGGATCAGGTTCCAGACCCCCTCCACTTCTGTTTTCACACTCAGTAGAGGGGGCCGGAGCCCAAGCGCCCGCGTTCTTCATTTCTTCCAATCATTCAGTCTACTCATATGCCCAGAATCATAAACTCATGCACCCACACAACATATCGGAGGTAGATTTACAAGTTTAAAACAAAAAGGAGACACCATCAAAGTGAGGGTGTAATATAAAACGGATCCCTGCCATTATCCCGGTCTCGTAACTGTTCTGTCCTTTATCGCACAGCGTCTTTGCGGTCTTTTCAAAAGAGACTTTAGAAGGTGAAAAAGTCTCCAGTTCTCAGGGTCAGTATGTGTTTGTCCTCCTTCATAGCATAGTAATAATCGGCATCTGGGAATCGATAATCCGGGGGGCGAAAAGAAATCTTCCCTACTCAGCTGTCTTCGGGAGTCCAAGGTCCCTCTCCCCTTGGTATAAGATCGAATTCTACCTGAGGGGGGGATCCCCCACAAAGAGTGCAAATGCCAGGAGAAAGTGCTAGTCATCGCAGTAGCCCCAATAGTCCGCCACATCTTCGTCTCGATCGTAATGGTCTTCAAAACGACCAGAGACATCCACAAAGGTAGAGAGGGCGGAAGATGGAAAGGAGCCACAATGATTATAATCGCCTCAGAGTCTGACAGTCTCCCTGGGAATAAATGGCGACTATGGAGGGCAATGTGACGTTTGGGGATTGTAATACAAAATAACAAAATAACCCCCCCCCCCAGCAGTCGCGATGTTAGCAGAGCTCAAAAAGGTGGCGGTGATACTAGCATTCAATAAACATTCCCCAGAGTAGCACAAGCCACCGCTTTGCCGCCACTAAGCAATTAATGGCGGCAGCGATCTCCGCGGTTTTGAGGTCTCTTGTTAACCTCCCGTTTGGTGTAATGGTTAAAAGGCATTAGTCTACAAACTAGGAGACAGTGAGTTCTAGTTCTGCCTTAAGCATGAATGGAGGCAGGTGACTTTGGGCCAATTACCAACAAATGGTGAGTTCTAATCCCGCCTTAAGCATTAAAGCTAGTTGGGTGACTTTGGGCCAGTCACTAACAGATGGTGAGTTCTAGTCCCGCCTTACGCATGAAAGCTGGCTGGGTGACCTTGGGCCAGTCCCTCTCTCTCAGTCCAACCCATTGTTTTTGTGGGGAAAATAAGAAAGCGTATTATGCATGTTGGCTGGTTTGAGTTACTTATAAAAGTAATAAAACCCGCAGGGATGAAATCCAGCAGGTTCTGACAGGTTCTGGAGAACCGGTGGCGGAAATTTTGAGTAGTTTGGAGAACCGGTAAATACCACCTCTGGCTGGCCCCAGAGTGGGGTGGAAATGGGGATTTTGCAGTATCCTTCCCCTGACACGCCCCCCCAAGCCACACCATACCCACCAAGCCACGCCCACAGAACCGGTAGTAAAAAAATTTGGATTTCACCACTGAATAAAAGCGAGATAAAATATCTATCCGCGCCCCTCCTTCCTCAGGCTCTGAACCCAAAATACTTTATAACCTTGTTCTAGTGATAAGATGGCGATCCATTTGCCATAAACCATGAGGAATGGTGGGATATAAAATAAACAAGGCAGCATCCTGCCCAGTGACGTTTTACATTTAAATAGGATATAGCACTTAGACTTATATAGCACTTCGATTTATATGCCGCTTCATAGTACTTTACAGCCCTCTCTAAGCGGTTTACAGAGTCAGCATATTGCCCCCAACAATCCAGGTCGTCCTTTTACCGACCTTCTGAGGTTGGTAAAACGAGGACCCAGATTGTTGGGGGCCAGATGCTCTCTAAACCGCTTTGAGAGGGCTGTAAAGCGGTATATAAGTATAAATCCTATTGCTATCCCTACGGAAGCCTGAGTCAACCTTGAGCCGGTCAGAATCGAACTCCTGGAGTGAGCAGTGAGTTAGCCTGCAGTACTGCAATTCTAAGTACTGCGCCACCACAGCTCTTCATGATTTGATCATGAAGTTAATGAAGAAGAATAAAGAAAAATACATTAAAAACAATTTTTCCCATGTCGTCTTAGGTCCTGGTCCTGGATGTTATAGCTTACCTCCAACAATTGGGTTTGTCAACCATGATTACACCCGCTTCACCAGTCCTGCTTATTCCTTTCGTCAGAGGCTCAACAATCATGGTGAGCAACAGCACTGTTGAACATTGCGACTGACAGGTTGGGGGTGGTCAGTCTCAGCAGATTGTTCCCCTAAAATTTCCACCCTCCGTGCATCTGATAGGATGTGGAGATAGTTACAGGTAGTTCTCGATTTATCACCAACATTGGGACCAAAATTTCTGTTGCTAAGCAAAGCATCTTGGAGTCCTAGAGGACAACCATTTAAATATGAGCCAGCCGTGTGCTGCAGCTGCCAAAAAAGCCAACAAAGTTCTAGGCTGCATAAACAGAGGGATAAAATCAAGATCACGTGAAGTGTTAATACCACTTTATAATGCCTTGGTAAGGCCACACTTGGAATACTGCATTCAGTTTTGGTCGCCACGATGTAAAAAAGATGTTGAGACTCTAGAAAGAGTGCAGAGAAGAGCAACAAAGGTGATTAGGGGACTGGAGGCTAAAACATATGAAGAACGGTTGCAGGAACTGGGTATGTCTAGTTTTATGAAAAGAAGGACCAGGGGAGACATGATAGCAGTGTTCCAATATCTCAGGGGCTGCCACAAAGAAGTGGGAGTCAAGCTATTCTCCAAAGCACCTGAGGGTAGAACAAGAAGCAATGGGTGGAAACTAAACAAGGTGAGAAGCAACTTAGAACTAAGGAGAAATTTCCTGACAGTTAGAACAATTAATCCATGGAACAGCTTGCCTCCAGAAGTTGTGAATGCTCCAACACTGGAAGTTTTTAAGAAGATGTTGTACAACCATTTGTCTGAAGCGGTGTAGGGTTTCCTGCCTAGGCAGGGGTTTGGACTAAAAAACCTCCAAGGTCCTTTCCAACTCTGTTATTATTAGTACTATAGTTGTTAAGTGAGTCCCTCCTAAATTTACGATGTTTTTGCTATTGTTAAGCAAATCATTACAGTTGTTTAGTGAATCATATGGTCATTAAATGAATTCAGCTTCTCCCATTGACTTTGCTTGTTGATGGATTGAAGTTGATTGAGAAGGTCACAAATGGTAATCACGTGACTCCCCAGGACTCTGCAACCGTCGTAAATACAGGTAGTCCTCGACTTACGACCACAACTGAACCCAAAATTTCTCTTGGTAACTGAGACATCTGTGAAGTGAATTTTGCCTCTTTTTACGAGTTATCTTGCCACGCTTATTAAGTGAATCCCTGCAGTTGTTAAATGAGTCACACGGTTGTTAAGTGAAACTGCCTTCCCCCATTGACTTTGCTTGTCAGAAGGTCGTGAAAGGGGATCAGGTGACCCCGGGACGCTGTGACCGTCATAAATATGAGTCAGTTGCGAATTTTGTTCGCGTGACCATGGGGGATGCTGCAAGGGTTGTAAATGTGAAAAAACTGTCATAAGGCACCTTTTTCAGTGCCGACGTAACTTTGCACGGTCACTAAATGAACTGTTGTAAGTCGAGGACTACCTGTATTCAGTGTTCAGTACCTGAGGGAAGTTGAACTGGTGACTCCATAGGCTCCTGTTTCTCAACCTTGGTACCTCTACAGTCTCTCTCAGCCTAACCTACCTCACAGGGTTGTTGTTGTTGCGGGAAAAATAGGAGGCAGGTGTGTTGGAGAGGTTCACCTCCTTGAGTTATTTGGAAAAATAATAAAGGCGGGATATAAATAAACAAACAAAAAACCCCTAAACTCCCAGAATTCCCCAGCCAAATGCTAGAATAAACTGAAGCATGAACCCTAGATCAGAAAATCCGTTTACAAATCGTTCTCTCTCTCTCTTTTTTCCTTGTTCTCAGCCCACGATGCAAGTCCTGGACCCTGTTATTACGTGTCCCCTGAGCTCACACGCTTTGGCAGGTCCAAAGGCCCTTCTTACTCCATGCTGGGCCGAGCAAAACCTCCAGGTAAGCTCCAAGCAATAATGGCTTTTGTAAAGTAGTTTGTAAAAACTACAAACTACTTTTGTAGTTTTTAATTGCTATATGATTTTATATTGATAAATGGATTTGACATGTTGTTAGCCGCCCAGAGTCCCCCGGGAGTTGGGCGGCATACAAATCTATTTAAATAAATAAATAAAATAAATAAATAAATGGCAATAGGAGGGGGGAAAGGAAAGGAGGTAGGAAAGGAGGAAGAAGGAGGGAGGGAGGGAAGGAGCAAGAGGGAGGCAGGGAGGGAGGGAGGAAAGGAAGGAAGGAGATGGGAGAGATAGAGAAAGGAAGGAGGGAGGAAAGGAGGGAGAAAAGAAGAATGGAAGGAGGGAGGAAAGGAGGGAAGAAAGGAGGGAGGGAGGAAGAAGAAGAGAGGGAAGTAGGAGGGAGGGAGGAAGGAAGAAAGGAAGGAAGAAAGGACAGCAGGGGGACAGGAGGAAAGAAAGGAGGGAGGGAAGGAGCAGGGAGAGAGGAAGGAAGGATGGACAGAGGGAGGAAGAAAGGGAGAGAGAGGGAGGGAAAGAGGGAAGAAAGGAGGGAGGGAAGAAGAAGAGAGGGAAGTAGGGAGGGAGGAAGAAAGGAAGAAAGGACAGCAGAAGGAAAGGAGGAAAGAAAGGAGGAAGGAAGGAAGGGAGGGAGGGAGGGAGGAGGAAGGAAGGAGCAGGGAGAGGGAGGAAGAAAGGGAGGGAGGGAGAAGGGAAGAAGAAAGAAAGAAAGAAAGAAAGAAAGAAAGAAAGAAAGAAAGAAAGAAAGAAAGAAAGAAAGAAAGAAAGAAAGGAGGAAGGGACAGCGGAAGGAATGGAGGAAAGAAAGAAGGAGGAAGGGAAATAAGGAGGAAGGGAAGAAAGAAGGAAGGAAGCAGGATGGGAGAGAGAGAGACAGGCAAACAGGAGTTGAAGTCCACACATTTTAAAATCACGGAGGTTGAGGGACGCTGTCCTAGGGATTCATCCCATTGCCGCTGGTTCCTAAGGCCAGCTCTCCCTCCTCTTCCTTCCACCCATTACAAAAAAAGTCTCTAAACCCCACCTTCATTTCATCCGCGCCTCCCCAGGTCTGCCTCAAAGCCCCGGACCGGGTACATACAGTCTAGAGAAGCCAGGACCCAGCCTTCAGCCGAGGGCACCCTCCTTCTCCATCGCTGCCCGCACCAAATCCCGTCCGGTGGACCCTGTCCCAGCTCCCAACAGCTACATCCTCCCATCGCTGCTCAGAGCACGGATTCCCAGCAGACCCTCCAAGCCCACCCGTGCTCTCTCTGGCAGGAACGCCAAAGGCAGCGCTTCCAAGGACCCTGGCCAAATGCCAGGCCCGGCCAGCTACAACCCCCAAGCATCTGCCGTCTGCTTCTGCAGACCCCCAGCTCTCTCCATGCTGAAGAGGGTCCAGAAACCCACAAGAGCCTTCCAGGCTCCTGGGCCAGGAGCCCACAGCCCAGAAAAAGTGACCGTTCACAGGACAAGGGCTCCTTCTTATTCTTTTGGGGTTCGTCATTCTGAATATCTCATGCCATTCATCCCGGATGCTCCGGAGTGGTAGGGCAACAGAACGGAGTGGCCTTCTGGAGCATTTTTTTTTAAAAAATATTTTTTTAAAAGTATTCCTTATGAATTCCTGATTATGAATTACTTTAATTATGATTTTTTTTACAAAAAGCATAAAAGCTAATGCAAATTAATAAAGAGTAAAAGCAGGAGAAAAGAAAGAAAAGAAAAGAAGAAAAGAAAAGAAAAGAAAAAAGGAAAAAAAGAAGAGAGAAGAAGAGAGGAGAAAAGAAAAGAAAAGAAAAAAGAGAAGAAGATGAAAAGAAAAGAAAAAAGAAAAGAAAAGAAAAAAGAGAAAAGAAAAGAAAAAAGAAAAAAAAGAAAAAAGAGAAAAAAGAAAAGAAAAGGGAAAGGAAAGGAAATGGTGAACTCTGTCTGGGTGACTTTGGAACGGAACGGAAGCTGTCTGGGTGACTTTCAACCAATCACCAGGTGACTGTGAGTTCTAGTTCCGCCTTATACTTGAAAGCCAACTGGGTGACTTTCGGCCAATTACCAGGTGACTCTGTTTTAGTCCCGCCTTATACACGAAAGCCAGTTGGGTGGCTATGGGCCAATCCCTCTCTCAGCCCAACACACCTCACTGTGTTGTTGTGAGGAAAATAGGAGGAGAAAGGTGTGCGGGATATGCTCGCTTCCTTGAGTTATTTGTAAAAATAATACAGCGGGATACAAATACAGTGAAATAAAATAAAAAAATAAAACAGTAAGAGAAAAATCCAGAAAGAAAGAATAAAAAGAAATAGAAAGGAGAAGCTTCTCATTTCCTTTGCAGCCAAGTACAAGTTTATGTCGTACTCTAAAATCGCAAAGGAAACTTCATTCTCTTCTATTACCTATTATCAAAATTGATTTTTGAAAATTATCTACAGTATGTTTAAAATTTCTTTTTCTTTTCGTACAGTGTTTGAGCAACTGGAAATTAATAATTATAATTTTAAAGAAAGAACCCTCCCATTTTAATGATATATTAGAATGAATTCTGATGATAGAGAAGATATTTTTTTGAGAAACGTTTGAGAGTTTTAAAATGAATATAAAATTGGAATGAGAGGTTTCCTTTTTAAGGTTGTTGGTCAAAGATTTGAAAGGTGAGGGCTCCCCAGCCAGCCTGTCTCTTGCTCCGGGGACTTGGAAACCTCCGCTTTTGCGGAGCAAGATGCTGTGACCACCCGCTGCTTCGTGAATGGGATTACAACTACTTAATTGTTTAAACAAGCAGACAGAGAGAGACAGGATTTTAAAGGGCAAGTACAGATTATTATTTTTTTCAACTCCACTGCTGATTTTCACTTCGGAAGAAACTAAGTAACAGTTATTAGGCTACAACATGGCGATCGGAGAAAGTGGGAGGAGAAGTGAAAGTAACTTTCGTTTCCCTAGCAGCTTTTTTTCTTATGGAAATTTTTGATTTTGAAAGTTGGCTTTACTCTCTCTGTCTCCCGATTTTGGATTAAATAATAACTGACAATTTTTTAAAAAATAAAATTCTATCTGGCTTTGGAATTTGAAAGAATTTTAAAAGAAATTTAAAAGAACTTTAACTAGAGGCTTGGCTTTTTCTTTGTTCACCACTGGAAATACTAAAATGGCTTCAAAATCTGGAAAGATGGTTTTGAATAAAAGAATGGATTATTCATCTGGTTATATTTCTAAAATGCAACTTACCACTGAGTTAACACCCCCAAAGTCTTTAACACCTGAAAATTTAATAAGTACCTTAAAGATTATGAAAGATGAACTTATTGTTGAATTTAACCAAAAAATTAGTGAAATAGATAATAAAATGCAGGCTGCTTTAAAGAATATTGACCAACAAATTAGAAATGATGTGTTGGAGGTATGTAAAGGTCTAGCAACAAATATTGAAGTTTTGGCAAACCGCATTGAAGAAAACAAACAAGTTTTGACAACTTCAGTAGAATACATAGATAAAATACAAAATGACATTGCAAATTTTGAAACAGAGGTGTTAATGACGCAATTCAGATCCATGGAATTTGCCATAAGGGTCAGGGGGTTGAAAGAAGGATTATATGAAGATTTGAAAGGAAGGATGGTGGAAGCTTTGGAGCAGGTGTCTGGACTGTCTAAAGAAGAACTAGCCAGGCAAATTGATAAAATATATAGAATCAACTCCTGGTATGCAAAACAAAAACACCTACCAAGGGATATTGTAATATACTTTACTACAAGAGCCTTACGGAATAGGATTATACAGGCGACGTTTAAGAATAACCTGCAGGTGAATGGCCAGGAACTGATGATATGGAAAGAAATTCCCTCTAAAATGCTCAAAGCCAGAAAAGATTATACCTTTCTGATTGATGAATTTAAAAGGTTAAATTTACATTACAAATGGGAAGCACCAACAGGAGTTGCAGTGAAATTTCTGGGAAAAAGATATCGGCTTAATACAACAAAGAAAGCTACTGAATTTTATGTCAACGTCTTAAAGGCTGATATATCCAAGATTCCAGAGGAAAGATGTATGAAAACAAAAGAGGAGGAGGAGGGAAAGCCATCCCTTCCTCTTCAAATCGAAACAGATTTACAAAATTTAAATGATTGGCAGAGCCAGACAGATGTCTACAGTGTGGAAAAGGAGATGGAAGATCGGGGTCAGATGGGAGGCGAGCTGACAACTACAAAATTATCAAGTTACAAAAAGATGCAACCATCATCAAGATACAACAAGATGCAGTGTTGAAGTTTATTGGACAGATGGTTGCCATTATGACTGTACTTTTCTTTTTCCCTTCTTTCCTTAATTTTTTTTTTCTTTTCTTTACTTCTTGCATTCTTTTTTTTTTCTTTTGTTTTTTTTGGGGGGCTTATTCAAAGTATTATTAATTCTTTTTAAAGATTTAGAACTTTTTTGAACCTAATAATTTAATACATAGTAACATTATGTTACTAATAGAGTGGTAGAATTTATGATGAAGTTTAAGGTTTTTGTATTATTATTTAGTTATTTTTTGTGTAATATCAATTTAAGTTTTATTTAATTGTGAGAAAGATTTGGAATTGTTATCTATCCAGTTATAAAATATTACAATTAGATTTAACATTTTTTTTTGGGGAGGAAGGTTATTTAAAGTTTGGAATTAATGCTTATAATCTGATATATAGTAATAGTATGTTATTTATATACTGATTGATTTTATGATGAAGTTTAAGGTTTTTGTATTTAACACTTAGTCATCATTTATGTAATAATCATTTAATTCTTAGTTAACAGTGAAGAAATGTTGTGAAGGGTAGATGATTGAAAGGAGGAGGAAGGAATTTTTATTAGTGTACAATTTGGAGTTGAAGTTTTAAAAAAAATAAGGTGGAAGTCAAAATTTTTTAATTTAATTTAAATTTATTTTATTGATATTATGCCCTGTACTCTCTCTGGGAAGTCCGGGGGGGAGGGGGGGAGGGAAAGGGGTGGGTTAGGGGGGAGAAAAATTAAAAAAAATGTTTGTACTTTCTATTTAATGTTTAGCTATTATCTATGTAATTTTGTACTAATAAAACTTTTTGGAAAAAAAAAAGATTTGAAAGAGTATTGTGACTTTTGCCATTATAGATGACGACACAGGTAGTCCTCTACTTATAACCAGAACTGAGCCCAAAGTTTCCGTTCTTAAGCAAGACGGTTATTAAGAGAGTTTTGTCATAGTCAAGGAGCCAGCAGTGTGCGGTGGCAGCCAAAAAAGCCAACACAATCCTAAGTTGCATTAACAGAGGGATACAATCTAGATCAAGTGAGGTACTAATGCCACTCTATAAAGCCTTAGTAAGACCACACCTAGAGTACTGCATCCAGTTTTGGTCACCACACTACAAAAAAGACATTGAAACTCTAGAGAAAGTGCAGAAGAGAGCAACCAGGATGATAAAGGGTCTGGAAAATAAAACATACAAAGAGCGGTTGCAGGAACTGGGCATGGCCAGTCTAGCGAAGAGAAGGACCAGGGGAGACATGATAGCAGTGTTCCAATATTTGAGGGGCTGCCACAGAGAGGAGGGGGTCAAGCTATTTTCCAAGGCACCTGAAGGCCAGACAAGGAATAATGGATGGAAACTGATCAAGGAGCGATTCAACCTGGAAATAAGGAGGAATTTTCTGACAGTAAGAACAATCAACCCATGGAACAGAAGTTGCCTTCAGAAGTTGTGGGAGCTTCATCACTGGAGGCTTTCAAGAAGAGACTGGACAGCCATCTGTCAGAAATGGTGTAGGGTCTCCTGCTTGGGCAGGGGGTTGGACTAGATTACCTACAAGGTCCTTTCCAACTCTGTTAATCTGTTAATCTGTTACTTATGTAGGAGTAGATGAATATCTTGGTGTTTCTGTTAGTATTGATATTATTATTACTATTTTTATTATCTTCTGATTGGGGACCGTGGTCCTGATGACAAGCTTCTCTGGCATTTATACAGTGCTGTACTATTTAAATTTACTTTGATTTATTGATTACAATCACTTATTTGGTACTTCAGTTGTATAACGTAAGCATAGCATAGAATTCATACAACATATTTTAGTTAATCAACATTTATCCATCTTTATCAATATTACTGTATATTTTCACTGGGAACCAAAATTCATAATTCCCACAAGAACATCATAAAACCGTAACATATATTATTAATAAGTTTTTGTACGGTCTAATTTATCTGCAGTATTTTTTATTTTTATTTTTTTGCTGTATACATTTACCTCTTTGAGGGTTTCCCTATTAGGCTGGGGAACAGCTGCCTTGGTTTTTAATGTCTCTCCTTAACATTGTTGTACAGTGAAATTAAACTGCTATTTCTTTTTTCTGTTCTGTGCTTAAGCACAAAGTAAATAATGGTAATATTCTTTTCAATTATGTTTATTTAGATAAGCATAAAACCGGGTTACGTGATTTGTTTGTTTTTCTGTCAGGTTTGCATTGTGCCTTTGTAAAATGAGGAAATTTGTAGAGATAGAGGCCATGTAGAGGTTTTGTGCAGCAAACTGCCTACCTCAAATGGGCCTCTCATATCTACATGATCTCACCCAGTTCACATAGCCAGGATGATGTAGGACACTGTCCCTGGCTGGTACGTGATCTCATCTAGGTTGTATCAACAGGATGTTCTTATGGATTGGCAAAGAGAATTCACCAATAAAAATGCTGTTACTTTCTTCTACCTTTTGCTGCTTGGAAAACTGTATAAAAAGCAATAAACACTGCGAAGGCAGTCAGACATCTTAGCATCCTGCAATGACTTGTCTCTAACTCCATCAGAAATTGTTTACTCAAGCAATGTTAGAGGTCTGCAACTTGTTTCTCTGATGTTTTTGTTCTCTTTGTTGTTAGATTGTGTTTGCGTTTTATGGAATAGGAAATGCAGCTCCCTCTAATTATGCTTTCTGTATTCCCATTTGCCTTAGCAGCTTTGAAAATGATTTATGCATTAACTGGCTAAGGCTGCGACACAAGTAAACAAAAGACCATGGGTTTATTTATTTAAATATAAATATTTAAATGTTGGCTGCCTCTGTCACTTGTGGGGACTCCAGTTAGCGCATGAAGGGATAAAGCCAAACAGGGATAAAATACAAAATAAAGGTTCAGAACAACCAGTATAATTAATGGGGATTTTGCAATATCCTTCCCCCAGGAGTGGGGAGGGAATAGGGATTTTGCAGTATCCTTCCCCTGCCATGCCCACCAAGCCACGCCCACCAAGCCACACCATGCCCACCAAGCCACGCCCACAGAACCGGTAGTAAAAATATTGGATTTCACCACTGGATCACATGACCTTGGGACCCTGTGACCATCATAAACAAATATGAGCCAGCAGTGTGCAGCAGCTGCCAAAAAAGCCAACACAGTTCTAGGCTGCATTAACAGAGGGATAGAATCAAGATCACGCGAAGTGTTAATACCACTTTATAAAGCCTTGGTAAGGCCACACTTGGAATACTGCATACAGTTTTGGTCGCCACGATGTAAAAAGGATGTCGAGACTCTAGAAAGAGTGCAGAGAAGAGCAACAAAAATGATTAGGGGACTGGAGGCTAAAACATATGAAGAACGGTTGCAGGAACTGGGTATGTCTAGTTTAATGAAAAGAAGGACCAGGGGTGACATGATAGCAGTGTTCCAATATCTCAGGAGTTACCACAAAGAAGAGGGAGTCAAACTATTCTCCATAGCACCTGAGGGTAGAACAAGAAGCAATGGGTGGAAACTAAACAAGGAGAGAAGCAACTTAGAACTAAGGAGAAATTTCCTGACAGTTAGAACAATTAATCAGTGGAACAGCTTGCCTCCAGAAGTTGTGAATGCTCCAACACTAGACATTTTTAAGAAGATGTTGGATAACCATCTGTCTGAAGTAGTGTAGGGTTTCCTGCGTAAGCGGGGGGTTGGACTAGAAGACCTCCAAGGTCCCTTCCAACTCTGTTATTATTATTATTATTATTATTATTATTATTATTATTATTATTATTATTATTATTATTATTATTATTATTATTATTATTATTATTATTATTATTATTATTAAATGTCAGTTGCCAAGCATCTGAACTTTGATCACGTGACCATGGGGATACTGTAAAGATTGTAAGTGTGAAAAAGGGTCATACATCACTTTTTCCAGTGCTATTGTCACTAAACAAATGGTTGTAAGTCGAGGACTATCTGTGTCAGCTGATATGGACTCACACTGCACATTGTAGATGACTGTTTTGTCTTCTTGGGTTCCTGGGTCTTTTGGTTTATGTTAATAGCAATAGCGATAGCACTTAGACTTATATACCACTTCACAATGCTTTACAGCCCTCTCTAAGCAGTTTACAGAGTCAGCATATTTTCCCCAACAATCTGGGTCCTCATTTTATTGACCTCAGAAGGATGGAAGGCTGAGCTGGTGAGACTCAAACTGCCAAATTGCCGGCAGCCGGCAGCCGGCAGAAGTAGCCTGCAGTACTGCATTCTAACCACTGCGCCACCACAGCTCTTTATGTAAGATATTTTGAAGGGCTTTGGTTGGTTTCTCTGCTACTGTGATGCCCCAGGGTTATAATACAATCCTCGGTTGTATAAACAGAGGCGTAGAATCAAAATCAAGTGAAGTATTAATACCTCTTCATAAAGCCTTAGTAAGACCAAACCTGGAATCCTGCATCCAGTTTTGGTCACGTTACAAAAAAAGATGTTGGAAAAAGTGCAGAGAAGAGCCAACTAAGATGATTAAAGGCCTGGAGACTAAAACATTGGAAGAATGGTTGCAGGATTTGGGTATGGCCAATCTAGAGGAAAGAAACACTAGAGGTGACATGATAGCAGTAATTCCAGTATTTGAGGGGCTGCCATGAAGAAGAGGAAGTCAAGCTATTCTCCGAAGCACCTGAGGGTAGGACAAGAAATGATGGATGGAAACTAACCAAGGAGAGAAGCAACCTAGAACTAAGGAGAAATTCCCTGACAGTGAGGACAATTAATCAGTGGAACAGCTTGCCTCCAGAAGTTGTGGCTGTTCTATCACCGGAGGTTTTTAAGAAGAGACTGGACAACCATTTTGAACAATTAATTTTCATTTATCTGTGCTACAATTCTTTTATCCAAAGATGCGAAGCATGCTTCTAAACGTGCTTCCATGCGTGCTTCTATGGATTCCATATTTGTTTGTTGTGTTTTTATGGTTGTTTCCAAGGTTTGGAATCTATTAGACATGGTAATTAGGATATCCAGTAATGGTAGACATGGTGGACAGAAATGAGGAAATGTGGTAGCTGTTGTTAGAAAAGTGGCTATCTGTTTGTTTATTTGTAGGCAGGTATTGTGGGCATAATTTGAGCATATGCGGCATTTTTTGAATTCATCATCCTCTTTGATGGTATTATTACATTTATAGCATTTGTCGTCGTTGGTAGAGCTGTCTTCATTTTGTGGGTGATTGATTGTGGAGTTTTTTTGTGGTTTTTTTTGGCATGGTCAAGAATCAAATAGTGTCTGACAAATTGATTAATACACTATTGTTTTAATATTTATTAATATTAAGATATTAAATGCACAATTAATATTTATTATTATAAATATAGGGAAATATAGGGTAAATATAGGGTATTATTATAAATATAGTATAGGGTTTCCTGTTTGAGCAGAGGGTTGGACTAGAAGACCTCTAAGGTTCCTTCCATATTCTGAATATGATATTTAACGTGTTGCTTGACCTTCAAGCAGGTGGCCTCTCACAATGGTTGCGCATCTTCACACCCCCAAGTATAATTCAGAGCCTATTAGGAAGAAGAGATGGGAAGAGTTAGTGAAGCATTTCCGAAGTCTTGTCCCCATCTCTTTTAATGAACACTTTTGCAGTGGAAAAATGTCCTAGTGGGCGAAGAGTAGCCAAGCCGCTTCACACTAATTATATCATCCTGGTGGTCCAAGCAAGGTGTGACTGAAGGATAAGCAGGCTTCCAAAGCGGAGGGCTTAGAATGGCTTCGCTTTGCAGGCAGGCTGGCACAATTTCATCTGGGAAGGAAAACACAACTCTCATAAGTACCGTATTTTTCGGAGTATAAGACACACCTTAGTTTTTGGGGAGGAAAATAGGGGGAAAAAAATCTACCTACCAGGTATTCATCTGGCTAGCGTCCTTAGTCTGGTCAGCTTCAACACATTATTTTATCGCCTGGTTAGAGCTGAAAGAAACCTTTTTCGGAAGGAATAGCAATGAAAACAAGCCTGCAAAGACTTAGGGCTGGAAAAAACCTTCTTTGAAGGGAGTAGGAATGAAAAAAATCCTGCAAGCCGGGAAGATCGTTAGCACCTTGTTAGGGCTGAAAAAACCTTTTTCAGAGGGAGTAGCAATGAAAACAAGCCGATCACGATCGTTTGGACTGGAAAAAAAGCTTCGAAAAAGCTACATTCGGAGTATAAGACGCACCCAAATTTTCAGCCTCTTTTAGGGGAAAAAAGGTGCGTCTTATACTCCGAAAAATACAGTACTTTCAAAAATACCATGTGAGGGGAGCACTATTAGAGGACTGGATGGAGATTAAGAAAAAATACTATATCAAAACCCCTAAATGGATATCTCCTATGGAAGCAACAATCTAGCCAAACGTTTTAAACTTGGACAAGAAAGTGACCTATAAAGATCTATTGGACGAACAAAATAATCTTAAATCAAAAGAAGATTTGGCATTGGTTGGAATCAAAACAGATTGGTGGCCTTACCTGCAAATTCAATCTAGGTACAAAAGAGATTTGTCACAATTTGGATTTCAACAAGAATATCAAGGACTGGATAAAATTTTAATAGGAACTGAAGAGAAAATGATAACAAAAACTTACACTTGTCTATTAAATGTTAAAATGGAGGCGGAAACAGTAAAAGAAGTATTGGTGATTTGGGCTCCAAATTTTGGTTACACAATTGAATTGGAGTGTTGGGAGAAAATTTGGGATCAAAATCATAAACTCACAATGGCAGCATCCTATAAAGAAAACATCTATAAAATGTTCTATAGATGGCACCTACCTCCGGCAAAATTGGCGAAGATGTCTCCAAATATAACAGCTAAATGTTGGAAATGTAAACATGATCAGGGGACGTACTACCCAGGGCCGGGTTCCTAATTTTTTTACTACCACTCTGTGGGCTTGGCTTATTTTGTTGGTGTGGCTTGCCAGCCATGTGACCAGGTGGGCGTGGCTTGCCAGCCATGTGACCAGGTGGGCGTGGCTTGCCGGTCATATATTAGTTATTTCAGAGAGATGTTACTACCATTTTTGCTATTTTATACTTTACATGAAAAGCTTTGCATACAAAGTGCGTGTTACACCATGGCAACACAGCAACCTTTATATGCAGAAAATGCCGTAGTTAAAAGACAAGCAAGTCTCATACAGCATTTTTGGTTTCAGTCATGGATTCCTTAGACAAAAATATTGAAGACTGTTAAAAGACCAGTATCTTTTAACAGTCCTCAATGTTTTCGTCTAAAGAATAACAGTATAAAACTGTATAAAATTAACAGTATAAAAGGTTAAGCTTTTGGAAAACGCCCACTTTGGGAAGCTTTAGGCAAAAGCGAAGGAAAAGTGTCAAATGCGAGCTTCTTATTATTTTCAAGCGAAGGGACGAGAAAAGACTTAATTGACAGGTTTCTGGGCATGTGCAGAAGAAATTAAAAAAAAATTTTTTTTAAATGTTTTTTAAAAAATGGCGCCCAGGCACCGGCAACCGACCGCACCGGTACTGTGATGTCACCAGCGGGCCGCTACCGGTGCTATAGAGTGGACCGCACCGGTAGGAACCCACCACTGGTACTACCACATGTGGTGGACGTGCCCAGAGGCAAAAAAATATTGGAGAAAGATTCAAAGGTTGATAGAGGGAATTATAGAACAAAAAGTAGAACTAAAACCGGAATTGTTTTTGTTAGGGATTATAAAAAGGAAAGATAAATAAAAATAATCAGTATCTTATACTGCATATAACGACAGCAGCTAGAATTATTTATGCCCAACATTGGAAATCAGAAACAGCCCCTTCAAGCACAATGATAATCAAAAAGATATTAGAATGTGCTGAAATGAATAAATTAACTATGGAAATACACGACAGAGAGGAAATGGAATTTTATAAAATATGGAACAAATTGTATAATTGGCTGGAACATAAAAGTAAAATTAATAGATAATGGTATGACAATAAATAAATCAAAACAGGCATGGATATTTGTATGTATGTATATAGATGCATGAAAACAAGGCCATAGGTGGATATAGTTAGATGAGATGTTAGATATTAAGAAGAAATTATACCGGTATGTAGAACTTAGGAAATATACAAATAATATAAGTTAAAGAGTAAGAGATATAAAAACATAGTTATGTACACCGATACGGTATGCTGTAAAATGAATTTTTATAGTATATGGTGTTATGTTATGTTATGTTATGTTATGTTATGTTATGTTATGTTATGTTATGTTATGTTATGTTGTTATGTTATGTTATGTTGTTTTTGAATGTGTGGTTTGTATTTAATGTTGTTTTTAAAACTGTTTAATAAAAACTATTTTTTTTAAAAAAAAGAATGGCTTCGCAGTTACCGCTTAACAGGGAAAACACGATCGCATTACCAAGTATCACATCTCATGTCCCCCAGGACCGGAGCTAGAGAGGAACAGATGGTGAGGCTGCTTTAGAAAATCTGGAGAAGAGGATTGACACTCCTTCCTTCCTTCCTTCCTTCCTTCCTTCCTTCCTTCCTTCCTTCCTTCCTTCCTTCCTTCCTTCCTTCCTTCCTTCCCTTCCTTCTTTCCTGCCTGCCTGCCTGCCTTCCTCCCTCCCTCCTCCCTTATTCTTCTCTTTTCTTCTTTCTCCTCCCTCCCTCCATTCCTCCCTCCCTCCTCCCTTAATTTCTTCTCTCCTTTCTTCTTCCTCCCTCCCTCCTTCCCTCCCTCCCTCCTCCCTTAATTTCTTGTCTCCTTCCTTCTCCTTCCTTCCTTCCTTCCTCCATTCCTTCCTCCACCTTCCTCCTTCCTCCCTTAATTTCTTCTCTCCTTCTCTCCTTCCTTCCTTCCTTCCTTCCTCAATTCCTCCGTCCCTCCTCCCTTAATTTCTTCTCTCCTTTCTTCTCTCTCTCTCCTTCCTTCCTCCCTCCCTCCATTACTTCCTCCCTCCTCCCTTAATTTCTTCTCTCCTTTCTTCTCCTTCCTTCCTCCATTCCTTCCTCCATTCCTCCCTCCCTCCTCCCTTAATTTCTTCTCTCCTTTCTTCTCTCCTTCCTTCCTCCATTCCTTCCTCCATTCCTCCCTCCCTCCTCCCTTAATTTCTTCTCTCCTTTCTTCTCTCGCCTTCCTTCCTCCATTCCTTCCTCCATTCCTCCCTCCCTCCTCCCTTAATTTCTTCTCTCCTTTCTTCTCCTTCCTTCCTCCATTCCTTCCTCCATTCCTCCCTCCCTCCTCCCTTAATTTCTTCTCTCCTTTCTTCTCTCCTTTCTTCTCTCCTTCCTTCCTCCATTCCTTCCTCCATTCCTCCCTCCCTCCTCCCTTAATTTCTTCTCTCCTTTCTTCTCTCGCCTTCCTTCCTCCATTCCTTCCTCCATTCCTCCCTCCCTCCTCCCTTAATTTCTTCTCTCCTTCCTTCCTTCCTTCCTTCCTTCCTTCCTTCCTTCCTTCCTTCCTTCCTTCCTTCCTTCCTTCCTTCCCTCTTTGTTTCTTCACTCTATTTTTCCTTCCTTCCTTCTCTCCCCATCTCTCACTCTCCCTTCATTTCTTTCTTCCCTCTCTCCTTCCCTCTCTCCCTCCCTCCCTCCCTCCCTCCCTCTTTTCTGGATCAAATCTGCATCTGGATAAAATCAAAATCTAGGTAAAATCCAAATCTGAGTTAAATCAAAATCCAGATTAAAGCCGTAGTGGGCCCTTGGCTTGTAAGACACTGTTTTCATACATGCTGGCCTGTCTGCATACGCACGATAAAAGATCAGGTAGTCTTCCTCCCTCCCTCTCTCCCTCCCCTCTCTTAATTTCTTCTTTCCTTTCTTCCTCCTTCCTCTTCTCTTCTTTCCTCTCTCCCTCCCTCCCTCCTTCCCTCCCTTCCTCTCTCCCTCCCTTCTGGGTTTATTTCCCCCCACCCACCCTGTTCTTCTCTCCTATGCTGTTTTGCAGGGGTTTTTTTCTATTATCCTTTGTTTCTTAAAATTTTACACAATTGTAAATCACCTAGATATCACTGGGAGTCCGGTAGTACAGGTATTGTAGGAGATGACCGGACTGAGCCTGAGGGAGGGGTCAAGCACATCATCAGTCTCAATTCTCTTCGTGCCCACAAGAGATCAATAGCAATAGCAATAGCAATAGCACTTAGACTTATATACCGCTTCATAGTGCTTTCCAGCCCTCTCTAAGCGGTTTACAGAGTTCAGCACATTGCCCCCAACAATCTGGGTCCTCATTTTACCCACCTCGGAAGGATGGAAGGCTGAGTCAACCTTGAGCCTAGTGAGATTCGAACAGCTGGACTGCTGAACTAGCAATCAGCTGAAGGTCGCAATGCTGCTTTTAACCACTGCACTATCTCAGCTCAAAGTCCAACCCACCGTGAATTCCTTATCTACCACCAATTTGCTTTGACCGTTAGTGGTTCAGATTCTTGTAGAGAGCTTAAGCTTGCAATAAACCTTTACAGCCAATTGAACTGACCAGACTCCAGATTTCTGGCTCTTGACAGGTGGTCCTCAACTTACGACTACAGTTGGAACCGGAATTTCCATCATAAGCTAGTGCAGTTGTAAAGCAAGACATCATATGATCAGACCTGATTTTGTGACCATCTTAACTGTGTCATGTAGCTAAATGTAGCTTCTCCAATTGACTTTGCTTGTCGAAAGCTAGCTGGGAAGGCCGCAAATTCTGATGATAAATGACACTGCTACTGTCATAAATGTAAGTGTAAATGTAAATCAAGGACTACCTGTGTATAAATGGAAGACCCTATTATTATTCAGGTAGGCCTACTTCAGGCCCCATGTTTTTGCTACCCAGTTGCTGCTAAAATGAGTTTGATGGCGACACCGATGAAGCAGCCACGGCTATTTATTTATTAGTGATATTTATATACCGCCTCATAATGCAAGTACTTTCTAAGCGGTTTACACCATTAAGCAATGTATTGCCCCAACAATCTGGGTCCTCATTTTACCTACCTCGGAAGGATGGAAGGCTGAGTCAACCCTGAGCCGGTGAGATTCGAACAGCTGAACTCAAATGATCAGTCAGCAAAAGTAGCCTGCAGTACTGCTCTCTAACTGCTGCGCCACCTCGGCTCTTCGGATTCCTGGGGAGGCAAATGATGATCAGATGCATCGTGAGTTCCAGGAACCTTAGAAAATGTTGGTTTCTCGGTGCCACTGATGAATGAAGGCCTCAGCAGATGCCTTGGAGCAGGGGTTGCCAAACTCGGCAACTTATTTATTTATTTATTTATTTATTTATTTGGTCCAGTTTATATGCCGCCCAATTCAACATGGACTCTGGGTGGCTCACAACCAGTAACCAACAAAAATCATGATAAAAAACATCTAAAAACATACTAAAATAAATCATACTTATAAAATCATTGCACTCGCACATCTACTCTCTGGGTTAATAGTTCCAGGCCTGCCGGAAAAGCCAGGTCTTAACGGCTTTACGGAAGGCCAACAAGGTGGGGGGGTGTACGGATCTCGGGCGGCAATTGGTTCCAGAGAGCTGGAGCAGCCACAGAGAAGGCCCCTCCCCATGGGCCCGCCAGCTGACATTGTTTGGCTGACGGGACCCGGAGAAGCCCAACCCTATGGGATCTTACTAGTCTCTGGGACGTGTGAGGTAGCAGGCGGTCTAGGAGATATTGATAAACTTCAAGACATGTAGACTTCAACTCCCAGAATTCCCCTATTTTGGTTTTGAGGAAACTTTAAGAGGGAGGGAGGGAGGGAGAAAAGATGGAAGGAAGGAAGGAAGGAAGGAAGGAAGGAAGGAAGGAAGGAAGGAAGGAAGGAAGGAAGGAAGGAAGGACATGGCTGGCTGAGGAATTCTGGGAGTTGAAGTCCACATGTCTTAAAGGGTCCGTGGGGAAGGAAAGGGGGTAACATGGAGGGCCGGCCTGCTGAGATTGCAGAGATTGCTTGTGGCATTTCCTAACTGGAGGCTCCCCAGGGGGATGCAAAGGCTGCCGGCTTTGTTGCTTTCTGAATGATTTTGCCAGGTGTGCGACAGGCTTTGACACGTGAAATCGTTAAGATGAACGTGGGCTAATTTGGTTCTCATCTAAATTTGGCTTTAGCCTTTTATTTCTTATTAGATTTCCTTCTCTGAGCGTGGTTTTGTAAATGTCAGCCTGACTTGTAAAGCTCCTGGGAAGCCATCTGGGTTAAAGAGTGCGTAAAGGCAGCAGAAAAATGAATTAAAGCCCAATACTCAATTTGAATTAATTTCCTTCCTTCCTTCCTTCCTTCTTCCTTCCTTCCTTCCTTCCTTCCTTCCTTCCTTCCTTCCTTCCTTCCTTCCTTCCTTCCTTCCTTCCTTCCTTCCTTCCTTCCTTCCCCCTTCCCTCCCTCCCTCCCTCCCACCTTCCCTCCGTTCCTCCCTTCCTATTTCCCTCCCTTTCTTCCGCCTTCCCTTCCTCCCTCCCTATTTCCCTCCTGCCTTCCCTCCCTCCCTACTTCCCTCCCTCCCTCCCTCCCTTCCTATTTCCCTCCCTCCCTCCCACCTTCCCTCCCTCCCTATTTCCCTCCCTCCCACCTTCCCTCCCGCCTTCCCTCCCTCCCTCTCTATTTCCCTCCCGCCTTCCCTCCCTCCCACCTTCCCTCCCTCCCTCCCTACTTCCCTCCCTCCCACCTTCCCTCCCTCCCTACTTCCCTCCCTCCCACCTTCCCTCCCTCCCTCTCTATTTCCCTCCCGCCTTCCCTCCCTCCCTACTTCCCTCCCTCCCTCCCTTCCTATTTCCCTCCCTCCCTCCCACCTTCCCTCCCTCCCTATTTCCCTCCCTCCCACCTTCCCTCCTGCCTTCCCTCCCTCCCTCTCTATTTCCCTCCCGCCTTCCCTCCCTCCCTACTTCCCTCCCTCCCTCCCTCCCTTCCTATTTCCCTCCCTCCCTCCCACCTTCCCTCCCTCCCTATTTCCCTCCCTCCCACCTTCCCTCCCGCCTTCCCTCCCTCCCTCTCTATTTCCCTCCCGCCTTCCCTCCCTCCCTACTTCCCTCCCTCCCTCCCTCCCTTCCTATTTCCCTCCCTCCCTCCCACCTTCCCTCCCTTCCTATTTCCCTCCCTTTCTTCCGCCTTCCCTCCCTCCCTCCCTATTTCCCTCCTGCCTTCCCTCCCTCCCTACTTCCCTCCCTCCCTCCCTCCCTTCCTATTTCCCTCCCTCCCTCCCACCTTCCCTCCCTCCCTATTTCCCTCCCTCCCACCTTCCCTCCTGCCTTCCCTCCCTCCCTCTCTATTTCCCTCCCGCCTTCCCTCCCTCCCACCTTCCCTCCCTCCCTCCCTACTTCCCTCCCTCCCACCTTCCCTCCCTCCCACCTTCCCTCCCGCCTTCCCTCCCTCCCTCTCTATTTCCCTCCCGCCTTCCCTCCCTCCCACCTTCCCTCCCTCCCTACTTCCCTCCCTCCCACCTTCCCTCCCGCCTTCCCTCCCTCCCTCTCTATTTCCCTCCCGCCTTCCCTCCCTCCCACCTTCCCTCCCTCCCTACTTCCCTCCCTCCCTTCCTATTTCCCTCCCTCCCACCTTCCCTCCCTCCCTACTTCCCTCCCTCCCTTCCTATTTCCCTCCCTCCCACCCACCTTCCCTCCCACCTTCCCTCCCTCCCTCCCTACTTCCCTCCCTCCCTCCCACCTTCCCTCCTGCCTTCCCTCCCTCCCTTCCTACTTCCCTCCCTCCCTCCCACCTTCCCTCCCTCCCTACTTCCCTCCCTCCCTCCCTTCCTATTTCCCTCCCTCCCACCTTCCCTCCCTTTCTTCCCTTCCTCTCCTCTCCCCTTTCCTTCTTTCCTTCGTTCACTGCTTCCATCTAACCATCCATCCATGTTTCCTTTCTTCCCTCCCTCCCTCCCTCCCTCGTAATGTTTCCTCGAAACCAAATTAACATTTTCCCCTCTCCTTCTTGCCTGTTACATATTCTCATCCCCCCCCACCCCACACACTCTCTCTCTACACCATCTCTGCAAGGAGATAGGCAGCCATCCCGGTGGAGAAAGGATCTCAGTGTTCGTCCGTCGTCCGAGTGTGCAGCAGTTGGTGGTGGTGGTGGGGGGGTGTAGAAACCACAGTGCCATTACATCATAGTGTGAACTGATCTTCCCTAGGGGATGGGGGTGGGGGTGGGAGGTTGTTTCTAGGCTTGGGAGGGGAGGGGGGATGACTGATGTGCTGTGGCAGGGATGATAGGCGAGCCGGAGCACTCTAAAACCACTTAGCCAGACCATCCACAGCAGGGCAAGCTAAGAGAATCCAAGTATGATCCTTTTTGGAAGGACTCTCTGACGCCCTCCGAGAAGCCAGCCATGAGCAGCAAGGTCACTGCGGCCACCCCTCTCTCTTCCCCAGCCCCCCCTGCTGCCCCCCTGAGCCCCCCGTCTCCCCTGGGGGAGGAACAGGAGGTGGTCACCACCTTTTGCACCCTCCTCCCAAAGATGCCCCAATGGAAATTCTCCGGCCCGTCCGGCTTTCTCAGCCGCAGCCCGTCCAGTGCCAGCAAAGATCTCTCGGCATCGGTCAAAACCGGCAGCCTGGCAGAGGCCGAGGGTGTCACGGTGCCCTCATCGGCCTCGGGGTCAGGCCTGGCTGCTGTCCTCAGTGCTTGTGAACCGGTCTGTGCCACACCCTGCAGCAGGCTGAAAGGAGGGACTGCTGGAGGCAGGAAGACGCCTCGGGTCCCGGGGCCCCGAGCCCCTGGGGAGGAGTGGAGCCGGAAAGGGAGTTTCGTCAGCAAACCGGTCCAAGGTTGGTTGCATCCCGATGACAGAGTTTTAGGCCCCGGAGTCTCCTACATCGTCCGGGTAAGTAGCCTTTTGTCTTTTCCATTATCAAATGAAGCAGTTGAGCTATCTTGTCTTGGTGTTGCCTGGGGTCTATTCAATGTTTGTTTGGGGGTTCTGCGGATTTTGGGGTAGGCTTCCCACATTTAGCAAGTAGGTCTACTTAGTAGATAGCCCCAAATCTAGTCCTGCCCATCAATCCCTAAACGGGAAGTGGTTGGGCTTTGATTTAGCATAATTATTTTACTACTTTCTACATTTCTTGTTAACTATTCAGGTGGGCTTTGGGCAGGGGTGGGTTCCTCCCGGTTTGGACCGGTTCGCCCGAACCGGTAGCGATCCGCTGGTGATGTCACAATGATGTCACAGACCCGGTTCGGTCGGGTGCCGGTCCGTGGGCGCCACCATCTTTTTTTTTGAATTTTTTTGAATTTTTTTGAATTTATTTTTTTTTCTGAGCATGTGCAGAAGCCGAGTTTCCGGCACTGTGCATGTGGTCGCATCTTGTTTTTGGCTTTAAAAAAAAAATTTTCCTGATTTTTTGGCACTGCGCGTGCCCACGTGGCGCGCCCACGCGGCGTGGGAGGAAGCGAACCGGCAGCGAGGTAAGTTAGAACCCACCCCTGGCTTTGTGTGATATGATTCCCTCTCCCTCCCCCTTCCTCTCAGATGTTTAGAAACTGCTCCCTGCAGATGCTCAGAGGCAATCTGGGATATAGTTTTTCCTCCACTGTTGTGCCCCTGAAATGTGAAATTTTGTTCTCATGGGTTACAGGCAGGAGGTAATAGAATGAGTACTCTGAGCATATTCAAATTCAGAATATTCTGAGCATATTCAAACTTCAGACCTTCTTGTTAGGAGCTGGTCCCATTGTCCCATCATTATTTTAATTGGTGTTTTGGCCTGGAACGGAATTAGAAGCAGAATATACACCTTCTTGCAATTATCTTGAGCAGATTGCTTGAAGAAGTAAGGGGGCCATCGACAGATTTTGATGGTGCTGAATGCAGTTTAGGAAGCCCGTCTCAGTTTCTCTTTGAGTTATGGATTCCAAGATTGCTTCTTTGCATCTTCAAGAGTTATTCTGGAAATTGGAGGATTGGGGAGACCAATTGGAGAGGGGGGGTGATATTGGGTAACCTTGAAGGAAAAAAAGGATCATTTGCAGAACAAAACTGTAAATAAAATCCTTAGTAAGGCCACACCTGGAATTCTGCATCCAGTTTTGGTTGCCACCTTACCAAAAAGATGTTGAGACTTTAGAAAAAGTGCAGAAAAGAGCAACTAGGATGATTAAAGGCCTGGAGACTAAAACATATGAAGAACGGTTGCAGGATTTGGGTTTGGCCGGTCTAGAGAAAAGAAGGACTAGGGGGGACATGATGGCAGTATTCCAGTATTTGAGGGGCTGCCACAAAGAAGAGGGGGTCAAATTGTTTTCCAAATCACCTGAGGGCAAGGAGAGAAGCAACCTGGAATTAAGGAGAAACTTCCTAACAGTGAGGACAATTAACCAGTGGAACAGCTTGCCACCAGAAGTTGTGGGTGCTTCATCACTGGAGGTTTTTAAAGTAAAGACTGGAAAGCCACTTGTCTCAAATGATATAAGATCTCCTGCTTGAGTAGGGGGTTGGACTAGAAGACCTCCAAGGTCCCTTCCAGCTCTATTCTGATTAATCATAGACTAGTAAAAGCAAGGTCAGAAAGGAGGGCTAAAATCTGAATAAAAGAGAATCATGTCTTTGAATAACACAGCCTCCTCATGCCTCATTTGGAAAGAACATCTTTAAACCAATTAGCAGATGGAATTGCACAGCTAACCCCTTGTTCTTAATTAATTTAAGGGTAATTTATGTTGACAGTTAAATTGGGCTAGTAAACCTTCAGAGTTGTCTTCACTTCTTCATCTGGCCTAGCTCAGGAAGAGGTTATCAATCATTCCTTGTTCAATAATACCCTGAGTCCTGAGGGAGTAGGGTGGCATAGAAGAACCTCAAATAAAATAAATAAGATTTCAAGAAGTAAAGCACCAAAGTGTTCCTGGTTCCTTTACAAGCTGGACAGCGAAGTCCTCCGCGCATAGCATATGTTGACATCACAACAGCAAAAAACAAACAAACAAACAAACAAACAAACAAACAAAAACAACAATCAAAAAAACGAATTTGTGATCATTGGCTAGCGTGGGATCTAAGGGTCATGTGTTGGCGGTTGAATATGTCATCCAATCTAGTAGATTCTAAGTGTTCACTTCTCCATTTATTAACATGGGTTCAATCCCAACAAAGTAAACATTTAAGTTTAATTTAGTGTAAGGTTCTGGAGAAGATATTCTTCAGTCTTCTTCCAGAAAAAGTACAGAGAGAGATTTAGATGGGTCCCTTCAGAGGTGTTATTCTACCGGTTCGGACCGGTTTGGGCGAACCGGTAGTGGCGACCTCCGGGTGGGATGCGACCACCCGCCCACCCCGGCTCTATGTTGTCCTAGTTCTACATGATTTGAAGCTGTGTGAATGCGTGCAAGCCATGTGCGCAAGCAAAGCGCATGCGCAGAAGGTCGCGTACATGCATGGACGGGGCGCGTGCAAGCGAAGTGAGCACGCGCACGCGCACGCTCACATTTGCGAACCAGTAGGGAAGGTAAGTGAATACCACCTCCTGGGTCCCTTGCTTGTGAATTTACTTGGCTGTGAACGACAAATCAGTGCTGATAGACAATTTGCCTGCAAAAATATATATTGCAACTAAACTGCTTTGTTTTAAACATTTGCAAAACAATAACATAGTGAAAACATCTGCATTGCACTCAGAAATTTATACATCTTTTTTTAATAACAGAAGAATAACTTAAAATTCTCTTACCTGGTATTCTTTATGAATGTTATATCGAGCAATAATTGCCCAATAATTGTTAATTATCTGTTTGTTTATGGACAATCCCTTTTTTGAAAATATACTTTTGTTTTTAAACAACATAAATTATAAAAAGACTTTGTCTGTCAGGGAGATTCAGAAATGTGGTAAATAAAAACATACACGCACACTATTAATGTACCTTTTAAAAGAGAGAAATAAATATCTGTAGCAGGGGGCGGGTTTCTCTTACCTGCCTACCGGTGCGCTGTGCGCGCATCATCACGTTTCGCGCATACGCACGCTTGCTGTGCGCCTCGCGTCCCCTCCTGAGATTTTGCTTCCGCGCATGCGCAGGAAGCAAAAAAAGGCCAAAAATTCAGAAAAAAAAGATGGTGCCGTGCGACGGACCGGCAAAGACAACACCGGAGCTGTCGCACGCAAATTGACCAATCGGTGGGGTGCTACCAGAACGACAGTGTAGACCGCACCAGTAGGAACCCACCACTGATCTGTAGATACTGTGTTGTTGCTAAAAGCATCAAGGTTCTGCCACTTTGGGCTAGGTTGATGGGACAGAGAAGATTCTCACCTCCAGGTTGCCCATCATTTTGGTTTTTAATTTTAATTTTAAACTTTTTATTCTACTTTAATGGGGGTTTTTTGCACTTTTTAACTTTCATTGTATTGTAAACTGCCCAGAATCTCTGTACAGGTAACCCTTGATTTATGACCATAACTGAGCCCAACTTTTCTGTTGCTAAGCGAGACAGTTGTTACGGGAGTTTGCCCCATTTTACGACCTTTCTTGCCACAGTCGTTAAATGAATTGCTGCAGTTGCTAAGTTAGTGATACGGTTGTTAAGTGAATCTGGCTTCCCTCATTGACTTTGCTTGTCAAAAGGTTGCAAAAGGGGATCATGTGACCTCGGGACACTGCAACCGTCATAAATGCGAGTCAATTGCCAAGCATCTGAATTTTGATCAAGTGACTATGGGGATATTAGTGACTTGGTTTTAATTAATGTTTATTTGCTGGTGTTCTTGTATATTGCTGTACGCCGCCCTGAGTCCCTTGGGAGTAGGGCAGCATATAAGAACCAATAAATAAATAAATAAATAAATAAATAAATAAATAAATAAATAAATAAATAAATAAATAAATAAATAAATAAATAAATAAATATTGCAACGGTTGTAAGTGTGAAAAAGGTTCATAAGTCACTTGTTTCAGCTCCATTGTAAATTCAAACAGTCACTAAACAAAGTATTGTAAGTCAAGGACTACCTATATTAGTGAGATGGGCAATCATAGAAATCCAGTAAAGAAAGAAAGAAAGAAAGAAAGAAAGAAAGAAAGAAAGAAAGAAAGAAAGAAAGAAAGAAAGAAAGAAAGAAAGAAAGAAGATTTTAACTTAAAGAAACTCAAAACTGCAGATATAGTATATATCTGTAGCAGAGGTTCTCCAAACATGGCAACTTTAAGACTTGTGGACTTCAATTCCCAGAATTCCCTAGTGACTCTTGCTGGCTGAGGAATTCTGGGAGTTGAAGTTCACAAGTTTTAAAGTGGCCAACTTTGGAGGTGCCTGATCTGTAGTACAGAGAATAAAAACTTAAGATGCAAAACATTAATTCTTGTCTTATGAACAGTGGCAAAATGAGATTACTTAACAATAAAAATGCATGAAAGGGGTTTCATTGACGTTCTGGTTTAATAGAGTTGGGACTTTGCTTCTGTATAAAAATGATTTACAAATTACAGTAAAGCCATTAGGTGCAAAACAATAGAAGGCATTGAATGCAGATTGGCAGGGCTTCAATTCCATCTTGATGGGTTCGACATAAGACCTCGGCAGTAAAATCATTTCGAAAACTTTGGGAAAAATGAACTGCATTGGGAAAAAAAAGGTACATACTTTTTGAAGTTATTATATGGGGGAAATATCAGTATTTGTGTGTGTGTATGTGTGTGTATGTATATATGTGTGTATGTATGTATGTGTATGCTGAATATATACATATATTTTATATATATGTATGTATATATCAGTGGTGAGTTGCTACCGGTTCACACCGGTTCAGCGAACCAGTAGCGGTGGCAGTGGGAGGCTCCGCCCACCCACCCGGACATAATCAAAAACGCTCTACACATGCCCACGTGCTCCCATTCCTGAACCAGTAGCAAAGGTAAGTGAAACCCTATATATATAGATAGATCTATAATAGTCTCTCTTCGTTTTCATTTATCAGCAAAAAATGTTACACACACACACACACACACACACACACACCCCAGAGGCAGGTTGCTCACTTACCTCGCTGCTGGAGCCATGCACGCGCATCTCTATGCTTTGGGGGCGTGCACGCTTGCTACGTGCGCCTCCTCGCGCGATTTTGCTTCTGTGCATACGCGGGAGCAAAATTGCGCCAAAATCTCATGGGGGGACGCACACGAGAGAGAGATTTTGGTGCGATTTTGCTTCCACGCATGTGCAGAGGCAAAATTGCGCCAAAATCTTGCGCGCGCACGCGTCCCCTTGTGAGATTTCGGTGCGATTTTGCTTCTGCGCATGCGCAGAAGCAAAATCGCCCGAAAATCACCGAAAATGACGGAAAAAAAATGGCGACGCGCCGGCTGGACTGGCAGAGAGAGCTCTGGAGTGGTTGCAAAATCCGCCTTTCGGCAGGAACCCACCTCTGATATACATACACACACACACACACACACACACACACACACACACACAGTACATACACACACAGACACAGACACACATACATGCATACATACATTTAGGGATTGGCAAGGTTTCATTTATTGAGAAATAGTTTGGCCTAGTGGTTAAGGAATCAGACTAAAAAGCAGGAGACGGTGAATTCTAGTCCCACCTTAGGCATGAAAGTCAGATGAGTGACTTTGAGCCAATCACCAGGAGATTGTGAGTTCTAACCCCGCTTTAGGCATGAAGGCAGGCTGATTGCCGAGAGCCCAAAATGTGGACACATCGTTGGGACTTCAAAACTAGGTCGTAAGTTGCTTTGGTTGGTGGGTCCAGGCTATTGCAACTGTAGTAAATAAATTGCTGGTTGCCATTGTAGGTTTGAATGCTAAGCGACGATCATACGTCCAGGACTACGAAAATGGCAAGTCTTCTGCTATATATTCAGATCATCCCCTCAAATGTTTTGGGGGGCTTTCCCACTTGGTTTGGAGATGGCTTGGGGGAGGATCGTTTCAACCAATAACAACAGCTTTATGGAATTTTATAATAATAATAATAATAACAGAGTTGGAAGGGACCTTGGAGGTCTTCTAGTCCAACCCCCTGCTTAGGCAGGAAACCCTACACTACTTCAGACAGATGGTTATCCAACATCTTCTTAAAAACTTCCAGTGTTGGAGCATTCACAACTTCTGGAGGCAAGCTGTTCCACTGATTAATTGTTCTAACTGTCAGGAAATTTCTCCTTGGTTCTAAGTTGCTTCTCTCCTTGTTTAGTTTCCACCCATTGCTTCTTGTTCTACCCTCAGGTGCTTTGGAGAATAGGTTGACTCCCTCTTCTTTGGGGCAGCCCCTGAGATATTTTTGCTCCTTCTTTGTGTCTTCTAAGAAGATGCTAAATCTTTCAAGCTTTCCCACCCGGTTTCCCTGGATATTTTACAATGGTGGTTCTAAACTTCAGAGCCATCTATTGTTTTTGTTTACCATTTGTTATGATGTTTTCCTGCTTTGCAAGGAAATCTTAACATTTTACTGATGATGTTTACACTGATTTACATTGCTCATTTGACTGAGATCAAGCAGAACAGATAAATACTGTAAAAAAAATGGAATACAAAATAAAGCAAATCGCAGCCCTGGGAAAACAAAAGCTGATGATTTGTAAGGTTTTTGTTTTGTTTGCCGTGAATTGCAAAATGGTTTTTTAAGCTTCCGTGTGACAGCTGCTGAATTGTGAAAAGAGGACACAACCTCCCTTGCTAATTCCCGGCAATCACACTGGGGTGCTATGTAGCTCTGAAATTTGGTTGAGGAAGTCAGGGATTAAACCTTAACAGCAAAAACGTTAGACCAGCCTGAAGCTCAGGCTATATTTACTCATTATGACAAAGGGTGCAGGCCGACAATTAAAAAGAAAGGTTTTTTTTATTTCTTCTCCGTTTTCTATTTGTATTTTTTTTTCTTGTAGCTCTAATTTCTCCCTTTTCTATTTACATAAATATTAATAGATTTAATGCACCAAAAAATAGAAGCAGAATTTTTATAAAACTCAGAAAAAAAACTTGATATAGATGTAATACACAAAAATAATAATGAAATATAAAGTATAAGACGCACCGGAGTATAAAACGCACCTTAGTTTTTGGGGAGGAAAATAGGGGAAAAAAATCTACCTACCAGGTATTCATCTGGCTAGCGTCCTTAGTCTGGTCAGCTTCAGCACATTATTTTATCCCCTGGTTAGGGCTGGAAAAAACCTTATTCGGAGGGAGTAGCAATGAAAACAAGCCGGCAAAGACTTAGGGCTGGGAAAAAACTTCTTCAGAGAGAGTAGCAAGGAAAAAATCCTGCAAGCCGGGAAGAAATCGTTAGCAACTCGTTAGGGCTGAAAAAACCTTTTTCGGAGGGAGTAGCAATGAAAACAAGCCGGGAAGAGCCAGGAAGATTGTTAGCACCTCGTTAGGGCTGGGGGAAAAAACTTTGGAAAAGCTACATTCGGAGTATAAGACGCACCCAAATTTTCAGCCTCTTTTAGGGGGGAAAGATGCGTCTTATAATCCGAAAAATATGGTAAGTGAGTAAGTAAATAAATAAATAAGGTCCCAGTTTGAGACCACTCCCTAGAATGGATCTCTAAATGAATTATAAGCTGCCCAGAGTCATTGACTGAGATAGGTGGCTATAGAAAGTGAACGAACGAACGAATGAACAAACAAATGAACGAATAAAAACACTAGATGTGATGAATTATTAGGATTGTTCATAACAACCATCTCCAATTGTGTTGAGATTGCAAATCTTAAAATTTGCTAGCCAGTGTTGCTAAAGCTTGAATTAGTGGGAATTACAACTGCAAGCAACAATATCAACAACCCCCACCCACCCCCGGAGAATGCAACCTAGGACAGTGATGGCGAACCTATGGCACGCATGCCACAGGTGGCACGCAGAGCCATATCGGAGGGCACGCAAGGCGTTGCCCTATGTCAGCTCCGCGTGCATGCGCGCGCTGGCCAGCTAATTTTTGGCCTTGGGGAAGGCCGTTTCACCCTCCAGAGGCTTTAGGGAAGCTTCCCTGAAGCCCCGGAGTGCGAAAAACAGCCCAACAAACAAACAAACAAACAAACAAACAAACAAACAAACAAACAAACAAACAAACAAACAAACAAGTAAGTAAGTAAGTAAGTAAGTAAGTAAGTAAGTAAGTAAGTAAGTAAGTAAGTAAGTAAGTAAGTAACCCAGTGGTGGGTTCCTACCGGTGCGGTCCACTCTATAGCACCGGTAGCGGCCCGCTGGTGACGTCATAGTACTGGTGCGGTCGGTTGCTGGTGCCTGGGCGCCGCCATTTTTTAAAAAATTAATTTTTTTAAAAAAAATTCTTCTGCGCATGCCCAGAAGCCGAGCTTCCGGCACTGCGCATGCGCTGCGTTTCTACCCCACAGTGAGTCCAAGCAGGGGAGGATGGCTGAGGGAGTGCGTGAGACGCTGAAAGAACGGGCGACAGGAGCTATCTCCATTCCCCTCCCTTCAGCAGTCCAAGAAGCCACGAACGTGCGGTGATGATCCTAGGCAAAAATAGTAGTAACATCTCTTTGAAATAACTAATATATGACCGGCAAGCCACGCTCACCCGGTCACATGGCCGGCAAGCCACACCCACAAAATAAGCCACGCCCACAGAGTGGTAGTAAAAAAATTAGGAACCCGCCCCTGAAGTAAGCTTCCCTGAAGCCTCTGGAGTGCGAAAAACAGCACAATGGGCAAACCGGAAGTCCGTTTTTCCGAACTTCTGGTTTGCCCGTTTTCCCGTTTTTTCATGTCCCAGGCTTCAGAGAGGGACATGCACATGCGCGGGGTGGGGTTTTTTGTGTGTGCATGCGCAGGGGGCAGCGCGGGGGTGTGTGCGCATGTGTGGGGGGAGGGAATGGGTGTGAATACGTGCGTGCGCACTAGCACGCGCCCCCCCCCTTTGGCACGCAAACCAAACAAGGTTCGCCATCACTGACCTAGGAGAAGTTGCTTCCTGGAGAACCCACTTAATTCAGATCACCCTCCAAAGATCACAGGAGGTGCTTAGATTTAGACTTAGATTAACTTTATTGTCACTTTGAATGTTCACTGATCAGCATACATTAAAATGAAATTCCGTTGCATACAGCTCTCAAAGGGTCATGGGGGTATATGACAAGGTACATGGAGAAATGTGGGACCAGATTAGCTGTTCCAACAAAAGTAATGCTTGTGGATTTATTTTGTGTTTTCTTTCTTTCCCCAGTATATGGGTTGCATTGAGATCCTGCGATCAATGAGATCTTTGGATTTTAACACCCGGACACAAGTCACCAAGTAGGTACCCATTTTCTATCTTCTTCTTTCTCCTCTGGGTTCTTGGTCTTCTCTGAGCTTGCTCTCTTCCTGCAGAGGTTTCGTTACCAGATGAGTCCCAAAGGTGCTTTTTCAAGAGGCAACGGGACTTTCTGGTTTTTCCTTGAAGACGTTTCGCTTCTCATCCAAGAAGCTTCTTCAGCTCTGAAATACTGAAGTTCTGAGAACAGAATTGAGGAAGCTTCTTGGATGAGAAGCGAAACGTCTTCAAGGAAAACCAAGAAACTCCAGTTGCCTCTTGAAAAAGCACTTTTGGAACAGCCATGACCTGGATGACTGAGAATCTCCATAGGCCAGGAGGTCCCCAAACTTGGCAACTTTAAGACTTGTGGACTTCAATTCCCAGAATTCTCCAGCCACAAGTCTTAAAGTTGCCAAGTTTAAAGACCTCTCCCATAGACAATTACCAGGTTAAGTAACCTCGTTGGCACGTGAAAGAATAGAATAGAATAGAATAACAGAGTTGGAAGGGACATTGGAGGTCTTCTAATCCAACCCCCTGCTTAGGCAGGAAACTTAGGCAAGAAAGAATAGAATTTACTGGCTGCTTAGATGTGGTCCCTTGTCTTACCAAGCTTGACTGTTTCTACCAATAGAGATTGTCCTCAACTTACAACCCTGTGTTTAGTGACCGTTCGAAGTTACAACCGCAGTGAAAAAAGTGACTTATGACCGTTTTTCACACTTTCAACCGTTGCAGTCATGTGATCAAAATTCAGATCCTTGGCAACGGATTCATATTTAGGACTTTTGCAGTGTCCCGGGGTCACGTGATCCCCTTTTGAGACCTTCTAACAAGCAGAGTCATTGGGGGGAGCCTGATTCACTTAACAACGGTGTTACTAACTGAACAGCTGCAGTGATTCACTGAACCACTGTGGCAAGATTGGGGCAAAACTGTGGTTAAATGGGGATAAACTCCACTTAACTGTCTCGCTTAGCAACAAATTTTTGGGCTCAATTGTTGTCGTAAATCGAAGACTACCTGTAATATAATATAATACTATATCAGTGATGGCGAACCTTTTTTTCTACGGGTGCCGAAAGCGCGCGCATGCGTGTGCCCACACCCATAATTCAATGCCCCCACCATGTACTCTGCCCCCTGCGCATGCGCGTGTGACCCCCCACACTGCCCCAGCCCCCACGGATGCGCGCACAACCCCCCTCCCCCGCTGCCCCGTTTCTCGACTTCTGGTGGGCCCAGTAGGCCCGTTTTTCACCTTCCCTAGGCTCCAGAGGCTTCCCTCCCAGCTGACCACAACGCCCTCCCCCACTCCCCAGAGCCTTCACGCGAGCCAAAAATCAACTGGCCGGTTTAGGCTCGCGTGTTGGTAGATATGATAGAGAATAGAATAGAATAGAATAGAATAGAATAGAATAGAATAGAATAGAATAGAATAGAATAGAATAGAATAGAATAGAATAGAATAGAATTCTTTATTGAGAATGGAATGGAATGGAATGGAATGGAGCCGAGGTGGCACAGCGGTTAGAGGCAGTACTGCAGGCCACTTTAGCTGACTGTGATCCGCAGGTCAGCGGTTCAAATCTCACCGGCTCAAGGTTGACTCAGCCTTCCATCCTTCCGAGGTAGGTAAAATGAGGACCCAGATTGTTGGGGGCAATATAAATATACATTGCTTACTGGTGTAAACCGCTTAGAGAGTGCTTGCACTGTGAGGCGGTATATAAATCTCACAAATAAATAAATAAATAAATAAATAAATAAATAAATAAATAAATAAATAAATGAATGAATGAATGAATGAATGAATGAATGAATGAATGAATAGAATAGAATAGAATAGAATAGAATAGAATAGAATAGAATAGAATAGAATAGAATAGAATAGAATAGAATAGAATAGAATAGAATAGAATTCTTTATTGGCCAAGTGGGATTGGACACACAAGGAATTTGTCTTTGGTGCATATGCTCTCAGTGTACATAAAAAAGACACATTTGTCAAGAATCATGAGGTACAACACTTAATGATTGTCATAGGGTACAGATAAGCAATCAGGAAACAATCAATATCTGGCTTCCCCATTGACTTTGCTTGTCAGAAGGTCACAAAAGTTGATTAAACGACCCTGGGACACTGCAACCGTCATAAATGTGAGTCGGTTGCCAAGTGTCTGAATTCTGACCATATGATCATAGGGATACGGCAAAGTTCTTAAATGTGAAAAACTGGCCGTAAGTCACTTTTTTCAGGTGGCGTTGTAACTTTGAAGGGTCACTAAACGGACAGTTGTAAGTTGAGGACTACCTGTGATTTGTCATGTTGTGTTTTAGTTAGGGATTGCAACCAGGCAGCCTCAGCATCTTCGCCTGAGAAAAGCAGATGAACGTTACTGACCTCCTGACATTGCCATTAATTAGATCAGTGAAAATAATAAGAGATCTATTTGTAGCATATCCAAAGCGTGGTTAGCTTTCAGATCGGATAATGTTTCTGTGGTCCTGTGTGATCTTTTGGAGTAATTTTACACTTTGAGTCATTTGCAAAATAGGCCATTCACCAAGTGAATGAACACAAGCTTCGGCTGGATGACTAAAACTAGAGAAAGCAACTTCTGACTGAGATTTATTTTGTTTTCTGGAATTAATATCCATCCTGAAATTATCTTTGTTGCAGGGAAGCCATCAACCGATTGTACGAGACAGTCCCAGGGGTCAGAGGGAACTGGAAGAAAAAGGTGAGTTTGTTTGGATCACTGCAGCCCCCGGTAAAAAGGTAAAGGGAAAGATTTCCCTTGTACATATGTGCTAGTCGTTCCTGACTCTAGGGGGCGGTGCTCATCTCTGTTTCGAAGCCGAAGAGCCAGCGCTGTCCAAAGACATCTCTGTGGCCATGTGGCCGTCATGACTAAATGCCGAAGGCGCACGGAACGCTGCTACCTTCCCACCAAAGGCGGTCCCTATTTTTCTACTTGCATTTTTACATGCTTTCGAACTGCTAGGTTGGCAGAAGCTGAGGCAAGTAACTGGAGCTCACTCCGTTACGCGGCCCTAGGGATTCGAACCACCGAACTGCCGACCTTTCTGATCGACAAGCTCAGCGTCTCTTAGCCACTGAGCCAACGCGTCGGTACACATGAGTAAAAAGTAAAGGCGTCCTTGCCCATTTTATTCTGCTAATCGTTGCTGACTCTAGGGGCCGGAGCTCATCTTCATTTCAAGGCCATTGAGCGAGCGTGGCCGAAGACAATTCTGTGGTCATGTGGCCAGCACGAGGTCACAGAGTGCTGTTACCTTCCCACTGTGGTACCTATTTATCTACTCGCGTTTGCATGCTTTTGAACTGTGAGCTGGGATGAGGATGGGAGCTCACCCAGTTGCGTGGTGCTCAGATCTTGAACTTAGACTCCTGGCTTTTCATACGACAAGCACAGCATCTTAACAGTTGAGCCAATGCGCCATCCCTTGCACACGAGGCAGCCTGCTGTCCACCGCAAGCAAAAACAGACACTGGGATGGAGTAAAACACATCCAGCGATCCGCATCACATGCCTCCCCCCTGCCTGCTGCTGATGCCGCTGCCGCGCCTGCTGCTTGAACAGCCGGTCTGGTGGAGCGGTCTCCGGAGCCGCAGAGTGCACCAGCTGAGGGGCCGACGAGCGTGCAATGGCTGACAGTTACCAGCAGCAACTGCCCCACCACCTGCCTTGCCTCACCACATCCCGTGGCACAAGCCTCCTGCTCACCGCCCCACCCACTGGAGACCCCTGGATTCCCTCCCCAATCCGGCCAGCTCCCACAGCCCCCCCCCCACGTGAGTGATATTGAGCTGGCTATGTGTTGTGTCCCAGCACCGCAACCCGACCAGAAACGCACACACAAACGTTTGTAATAAAAGTATCTCTTTACTAATAAAGCTTCTTAGTAAAGGCACAACAGGTATAATGTCCAGAAAAGATACAAAGAACAGAGTCTCAAATGTCTTTGGGCTCTTCATGGGTTAAGTTCAAATACAGAGGCAATTAGCTTCCTTATCTCAATTGAGCTGGCTGGCGTTCCAGACAGATGATGTTAGCTTCCAAACGCAAGAACTCTGATTTCAAGAAACTCCAATGGTGCTCGAGAAACACTGGTGTTGTTTTCAGCACGGATCTCTGACTGCACCGGACTTAAATAGGCACTGAGGGCGTGGCCCAATTAGCCCTCAGTGCTACCTCCGAGGAGACCTCCGTTTGCTAAGCCAATCCTGCCTGCTAGCTGCTCTACGAGCCCTAGCATCCAGCAGAGGCTCCTCTTCCTCGGATGACTCACTTTGCTGAGCAGGTGCAGAAGGTCCTGGCTGGTCTTCCTCCTCTGGCACTGAGTCGTCATCGCTGGGAGACTCAGGTGCCAGGTACACGGGGTGGTCCTGCTGCGACATGAGCGGCTCCACGTCCTCCGGGTCCTCCATTATCTGCGTGGGGCACGGGCAAGTCACAACACTATGCCCCCGGGCCACGCCCAGTCAGCTGTGACTACCCCAACCATGCCCCCCACCCTCACCCCAGCCCCCCGAGGACAACCACAATGCCAATACGGCCCTCAATGAAATCGAGTTTGACACCCCTGATTTAAGTGACCCACGTAGTCCTTAAGCTGCCCCATTGACTTCGCTGAGTTGATAAAGGGTTGAAGAGCTTTGATAGCTCGGTTGATCTCTGATTCTGTTTTCCCAGGCGCCAAACAAAAGCCTGTTTTCAATCCTTGGCAAGAGCAATCTCCGATTTGCCGGCATTAGCATAGCTGTCAACATTTCCATCGATGGATTGAACCTGATGATCCCCACCACCCGACAGGTGAGACCTCCATCCTCCATTTGGGTTGTTCCATCTGCCATCTGACTCCCCCCTCAGGTATGTGTTGGAAGAAGGCAAATCTGAAAACCTCCACTTCAAAACACTGTGAATGCCTTCTTATCTCCCGCTCATTTCCCTTGACTGTTAGTTGGTCAGATTCTTGTAGAGAGCTTAAGCTTGCAATGAATCTTTATACTCATTTGAACTGCCTGAATCTCCTGATTTCCCTGGCGCTTGAATCCACCAAAATATAAAACATAGGCACATATTGCTAATTTAGCGTGAGATTCTTGGATTGACCATATGGGTAATCCCAATCAATTAGGGATCCTTTCTTAAATGGGTAAGATCAGAAAGCACTGCCTTGCTGTAAAAGCAACTTACAGGCAGTCCTCGGCTTATGACCATTCATTTAGCAACTGTTTGAAGTTACGACAATGTTGACTTACAATTGGTCCTTGCACTTACAACTGTCGCAATATCCCCATGGTTACCGGATTGTGAATTGGGTGCTTGGCAATGAGCTTGCATTCATGACGATTGTGGTGTCCGGGGATCACGTGATCACTGCTTGTGACCTTCCTAGCTGGCTTCCAACAATGGGGAAATCGGTAGCGAAGGACGCAAGTTGCGGGCATACAATGTCTTGCTTAATGATTGCTGGAAAAAAAAGGTTGCAACGTTGGATGCAGTCAGGTGGTATTTCACTTTAAAACTGCATTGCTTAACGGTGAAATTTCCGGTTCCAATTGTGGTCGTAAATCAAGGACTACCTGTATAGCAAACACCTGGTGTTTTTCAACTGGCTGCATGGGTGATCCCAGCCAATTAAGGATTGGGGAATTATAGGAGTTGAGGTCCACAAGTCTTCAAGTTGCCAAATTTGCAGACTCCTGTTGTTGAACAATATTTATTTATTTATTTATTTGTCAAAACATGTACAAGATAGCAGGTATGGTATAAACATAAACAAAAGCAAGTATAAATAAATAAATAATAAAATAAAAAATAAATAAAAAAAAATAAAAAATAATAATAAAAAACACAAAAAAACACAAAAAAACACACACAAAAAACCACAAAAAATATGATTCAGCCAATTGCTAAGCAATGCCCAAGCCTTTTTATTGGTCTTTCCCCCTTCTTCCTCACAAAGCTGACCATACCTCCCCTTCCATCTCTATCTGTCTGTTTCCATTGTAGATCATCGCGAATCACCACATGCAATCTATCTCCTTCGCTTCGGGGGGCGACACGGTAAGGTTCTGGTTGCATGGGAGGGAGCTTAGATTCACAGGAAAGAAATGCAGAATTATTTATTAATGTGTTATTACGGTCGGTTGCACAGTCAGCCAGATGTTCAGACTGGATGTGGCATTTTTGTCCATCTATTGAATCTTCCCCAAGGACTTGGGATAGGCAGATGTGGTTTTCGTTTAGTAATATTTAAGGTTGTTGTAAGGAATATCCTTCTGGGTTCAGTTCCAAGTGGGGGGAAAAGACACTGGATTCATGGAAATTGCTTGGAAAGAAGGTTTTAATGGTGGGCAGGAGCACATGGCATGAGCTCCTGAACAGAAAAGGTGGATCACATGCTTCCAGATGTGGCTGAAGAGAAAAAGGAAGGAAAAGATGATGAGTCTCCTGATTTTATGACCTCTGTTGGGTCCCACCTCCTAGTTTCCTGTTCCTGTGTATGCAATGCACTCCGATTGGTGGTCAGACTCCCAGGGGGCCATGCAGTGGCAATTCTATAGGTTTTTGTCTGTCCCAGGCTTGGCTGTAATGAAAGGGCTTTGGGCAATTCCTAATATGGCTCTGTCTGAAGGAGATAAATGCTCCAGGCTATTAACAAAGGGGGTGGGGATGAGTGAGCTGGGCTATTCCTTGCTGGCACATTGACAAAGGTGGGGGCTACTAAGAGTGAGTCTGTTTCCTTTCTAACAGCATGTTTCTTGATTCCTCTAGGGATATTCTATGTATATACTATTCTGCCTTTTTAATATTTCCTAGGATATTTCATTTTTTCTAGGAGAGGGGTGGGTGCTAACTTCCTACAATCCCTCATTTTTTTTTCAAAACATGTGAGTGTGACACACATGTTTTGACAAAAGATTCAAATTGATCAGGTCAGGGAGACTTGATGGGTGCTTTTAATTTTCTGATGCAAAGGGAAGGCATTTCCTAAAATGATTTGTACCCAGACAACACACTATTCAATTGAAATTGGAATTTTCATATGCCATAAAGTAAAACAAAAAACAAAAAATTACACACACATACACATATACACACAGGCATACACACATTTCCCATGTTTTCTCATGCTTTAAATTAAAATTTAGAGGTACTTACCTTCTTTCCAAGCAGCCTTTGAGCTCAATCTCAAAACCCCTTTAAAACCTAGTTCCAAATAGCCAAAGTCCAAGTAAACTTACCCACAGACTCAATGGGTAATGAGGCATTGTGTGAGAGTGGTGGGGTGGCCTAGAGGTGGAGATCTCACCTCACAATCAGGAGGCTGTGAGTTCGATCCTAGGCGGAGGCAGATGTTTCTCTCTCTGGGCACAATGAGAATATATCTGCTGAACAAAGCTCCGCATTGGCGACCGGAAGGGCATCCATCCATTAAACGCTCTGCTAGCTCCATTCCGTTGCCCAGACTCCACCCCCGCAAGGGTATATGGGGTCGTTAAATGATGATGAATGAGGCATTGTGTGGTGCCTACATGGTCGTCATTGTCTCTGTGTTACTGAGCTAGGCTCCTTCTTCAGATCATTTAGCTCATAATCTAACAAAGCGGACATTTTTTCAAAGCACCAGATAATATGACCTTGGCAAGCAGGAGATATCCCACCCGCAAACTCCACTGCTGCAAGAAAAGATGATTTAAAAAATGTCTAAAAGGCAACAATGAAGGCAAGGGGAAAGGGAAGGGGAAGGAAATGGGAAAGGGAAGGGGAAGGGAAGGATAAAAAAGAAAGGAAGAGAAGGAAATAGATAGGGGAGGGAAGGAAAAAGAAAGGAAATAATGGGTGAAATAGGAGGGGAGGGAAGGGGAGGGGAGGAGAGCAAGTAAATGGATGAAAAAGAAGGAGAGGAGAGGAAAGGAAGGAGAAAAGGAAAGGGGAAAGAAAAGGGACAAAGAAGGGAAGGGGAAAGAGAAAGGGAAGAAAGTAAATAGACGAAAGGGAAGAGGAGAGGAGAAGAAAGGGAAGAAAATAAATAGATGAAAGGGAAGAGGAGGGAAGAGGAGAGGGAAGAAAATAAATAGATGAAAGGGAAGAGGAGGGAAGAGGAGAGGGGAGGGGAGGAGATGAAAGAAAAGGAAGTAAATGGATGAAGAAGGGAAGGGGAAAGAAAAAGGGAAGAAAGTAGACGAAAGGGAGAGGAGAGGAGAGGAGAGGAAAGGAGAGGAAAGGAGAGGAGGAGAAGAAAGGAAAGGAAAAGAGAAAAAGGGACAGGGAAGGGAAGGGAAGGGAAAGGAGAGAAAGGAAAAGAAAGGAAGAAAAGAGAAGGAAAGGGAAGGAAAGAAAAGAAAAGGAGAAAGGGAAAGGGAAAGGAAAAGAAAGGAAAGGAAGAAAAGGGAAGGAAAGAAAGGAAATGAAAGGAAAGGAAGGAAAGAAAAGAAAAGAAAAGGAGAAAGGGAAAGGGAAAGGAAAAGAAAGGAAAGGAAGAAAAGGGAAGGAAAGAAAGGAAAGGAAAGGAAAGGAAGAAAAGGGAAGGGAAAAGAAGGGAAGGAAAGGAAAAGAAGAAAAGGGAAGGAAAGGAATGGAATGGAATGGAAAGGAAAGGAAAGAAGGAAAGGAAAGGAAAGGAAGGAAAGGGAAGGGAAGAGAAGGAAAGGAAAGGAAAGAAGGAAAGGAAAGGAAAGAAAGAAGGAAAGGAAAGGAAAGGAAAGGAAAGGAGAAACAGAAAGGGAAAGGGAAAGGGAAAGGAAAGGAAGTAAATGGATGAAAAAGAGAAGAGAAAACTAGATCACTTGAACCCTAATCCTCATAGTAAAGAGGCTCTTCCCCTCTTCCCCTTATTTAACCAAGAAAATATGTTCAATAACAACAACGTTTTCAACAGCAACAAAACTATTGCTTTCCAGCTAAACAGAGGCACAATCCATAGACATTTTGAGAAACAGCAGCCTTAGTCTAAAATCAAAGATCGACACTCTCTTAATTAACGAAGATGATACTACAGATAATCCTCGGCTTACAACTATTAGTTTAACAATCGTTCAAAGTTACAACGGTGCTTTGTTTAAGACAAATAGAGCCTCCAGGATCACTGGATTGTCATATGTGACTTCCCAGTCGGCTGTCGACAAGCAAAGTCAAATACGGGAAGCTGGATTCGCTTGGCGATCACATGACTCACTTAAAGACCATAGCAAAGGATGGGGTTTAATTCACTAAGCAACAAGTCCCTGACCCAATTGTGATCGTAAGTCAAGGACTCCCCATAATTCTGCTGCTGCAGAACATGACAATAATGTCTTTTGAAATAATAACGGTGATGATAATAATGGAAATTATTATGATAATGATGTGGTATTACTTGGTACAGATAGTCTTTGACATATGGCTGTAATTGAGCCCAAAATTTCAGGTGCTAAGCGGGACAGTTGTTAAGTGAGTTTTGCCCCATTTTATGACCTTTCCTGCCACAGATGTTAAGTGAATCACTGCACTTCAGTTAGTAACACGGTTGTTAAGCGAATCTAGCTCCCCCATTGACTTTGCTTGTCAGAAGTCCAAAACGTGATCACATGACCCTGGACCACTGCAATGGTCATAAATATGAACCAGTTGACAAGCATCCGAATTTTGATCATGTGTTCATGGAGGATGCTGCAGTGGTCATCGTTGTGAAAAAGGGTCATAAGTCACTTTTTTTCAGTACCATTGGAACTTTGAACGGTCACTAAATGAACTGTTGTAAAATGAGGATTACCTGTATGGGGTTTACAGATTAACACAGTTGGAAGGGACCTTGTGGGTCATCTAGTCCAACCCCATGCCCAAGCAGGAGACCCTACACCATTTCTGACAGATGGCAGTCCAGTCTCTTCTTGAAAGCCTCCAGTGATGAAGCTCCCACAACTTCTGAAGGCAACTTTTGTTCCATCAATTGATTCTTCTCACTGTCAGAAAATGTCTCCTTATTTCTAGGTTGAATCTCTCCTTGATCGGTTTCAATCCATTATTCCTTGTCTGGCCTTCAGGTGCCTTTGAAAATAGCTTGACCCCTTCCTCTCTGTGGCAGCCCCTCAAATATTGGAACACTGCTATCATGTCTCCCCTGGTCCTTCTCTTCCCTAGACAAGCCAGGCCCAGTTCAGGGGCGGGTTGCTTACTTACCTCGCTGGCCGAGCCATGCGCATGCATCTCCACGCTTCGGGGGCGTGCGTGCTCGCTACGCACGCGCGCCCCGTCGCACAATTTTGCTTCTGCGCATGGGCGGAAGCAAAATCGCACCAAAATCTCGCGAGGGGATGTGCGTGTGTGCGAGATTTTGACGCGATTTTGCTTCCGCATATGCGTGGAGGCAAAATCTCACCGAAATCTCACGCACAAGCGCGTCCCATCGCAAGATTTCAGCGCCATTTTGCTTCCGCGCATGCGCAGAAGCAAAATCGCCTGAAAATCGCCCAAAAATCACCCGAAAATCACCGAAAAAAATGGCGACGCAGAGAGGGCTCCGGAGCGGTTGCACAATCCGCCGCTCCCTGGACCGGTGGACCAGCAGAGAGGGCTCTGGAGCGGTTGCGCAATCCGCCGCTCCCTACCGGAGCTGTGCACCGGGCAGCTCCAGCAGGAACCCACCTCTGGCCCAGTTCCTGTAACCGTTCTTCATATGTTTTAATCTCCAGTCCCCTAATCATCTTGGTTGCTCTTCTCTGCACTTTTTCTAGAGTCTCCACATCTTTTGTATAGTGTGGGGATCAAAACTGGATGCAGGATTTTACAGTGTTTTACAAAGACGTCTCTGCTAAAAATTTTCCCTTAGATGGGAATGAAATGTAGGCAGAGGCATAAAGGTAAGAAAGGGTATGTGTGTGTGTGTGTGTGTGTGTGTGTGTGTGTGTGTGTATGATAGACACACAGATATATCTTCACACACACACACACTCACACAATAACAAAAGGCCTGTTTCCAGGCTAGAGAAAAGCTTGCCGCTTGCTCAGGTGTCAAAATTTCAAAGTGTTTGTCTGCGCTGTGTAAATGTTACAAAAAAAGCGAGCCAGAGATTCTGTCTGGCAGGAAATGAACAAAGGCAATTTAACAACTAATGAGCTGGATTTTTTTTTTGGCCTGAGTAGAAGCTAGGAAGCAGCAGCTGCTAAATGTTAGCCAGATCCACACACACCCTTTAGCCAAGATGAGTTAAAAGCCCAGCGGCTGCATTCTTACAACCATTAGCATTTCATCTTGGTTAGGTTATATTTGTGAGGCAATTTATAGGGAGGAATCTAACTTGTTGGGTCAGAATAACAGAATAACAGAGTTGGAAGGGACCTTGGAGGTCTTCTAGTCCAACCCCTTGCTCAAGTAGGAAACCCTATAACATTTCAGTTTATGGATCTGAGGACTGGGAGAGCTCAGAGCACTGCATGGCTGACTGGGAATTCTGGGAGTTGAAGTCCATACGTCTTAAAGTGGCCTACATTGAAAAACACTGCTTTAGACTCCTCAAGTCCAGCACAAGTCTTGGCAGCTTTACAGAAGTGGCTTACCACTGTTTTCTCTCGTCTAAGATTTCCTGGTGGTCTCTTTTCGAGTAGTAATCAGGGCCAACCCTTCATAGCTTGCAACCTCCCAGCCATACAAGTCATACTGGCTAGGAACCCTGCAGGTCACACTAGCTGGGAGGTGTTGTCTGAGGTTGCAAGCTATGAAGGGTTGGCCCCGATTAATACTGGAAAAGAGACCACCAGGAAATGTTAGATGAGAGAAAATAGTGGTAAACCACTTCTGCAAAGCTGCCAAGAACAGCACTGGATTTGAGGAGTCTAAAGCAGTGGTTTTTTTTTTTTAAGTAGGCCACTTTAAGATATATGGACTTTAACTCCCAGAATGCATTGTAATAGCCTGGCTATCTGGGCTGTTACAATGCATTCTGGGAGAGTGCTCAGATTGCTGAAAGCTGAGTTCAGGAGTCTTTAGCATACCCAGGCTGAAATACAGGTAGTCTTTGACTTACAACAGTTCACTTAGTGACTGTTTAAGGTTACAACAGCACTGAATAAAGTGACTTATGACCATTTTTCACACTTATGACCAGGGGTGAAATGCTGCCGGTTCGGGAGGGCCGGTCAGTCGTTGCAGAGCCGATGGAGCTGACAGCGGTCGCGGTGCGGGGCTTCTCCCGCCCGCTTCCCCCGCCCACCTGGATGCCGCCATTTGAGTCCTTCTACACTCTGTGCATGCGCAGAACGCTTTGCGCATGCGCAGAGGGCAAAATAACCCAAATAGCGGCGTCCAGCCGGGCGGGGGAAGCGGGCGGGAGAAGCCCCGCGCCACGACCGCCGCCAGCTCCATTGGCTCTGCAACGACCGACTGGCCCGCCCGAACCGGCAGCATTTCACCATTGCTTATGACCATTGTAGCAAGAGCCTAGGTGGCACAGTGGTTAGAGAGCAGCACTGTAGGCTACTTCAGCTCACTGCTAGCTACAGTTCAGCTGTTCAAATCTCACCAGGCTCAAGGTTGTCTCAGCCTTCCATCCTTCCGAGGTGGGTAAATGAGGACCCAGATTGTTGGGGGCAATATGCTGAACTCTGTAAACCGCATAGAGAGGGCTGTAAAGCACTATGAAGCGGTATATAAGTCTAAGTGCTATTGCTATTGCTATCCCCACAGCCATGTGATTTACATTCGGATGCTTGACAACTGACTCACATTTACGACGGTTGCAGTGTACCGAGGAGGTCATGTGATCCCCTTTTATGACCTTCTGACAAGTAAAGTCCATAGGGAACCCAGATTCACTTAACAACAGTGTTACTAATTTAACTACTGCAGTGATTCACTTAACAAATGTGGCAGCATTTGGGTTAAAGTGGGGTTATTTTACATTTAAAAACGGCAGAGAAGAATTGTTCATCCCATTTTCTTATGAACCCATTCATTAACAGCTGACAGAGAGCGGGAGAGTGGCTCCGTTGGCTGTGGAGGAAACTGGGGAAAGGCAAAGTCAGGCTGGGCAGAGCAGGGGAGAGGTAGAACAAGGGAGAGGGGGTTCAGATGAAGACCAAGGCCCACCCCCTCCTCATCCTAGGCAGCGCAGGGAAGAATGCAGAAGAGAGCAACGTGGGTTGCGTGTCTTATGAGGAAGGAAAGGGCCCCGATTCCCTACCTAAGGCACATCTGGGGATGGAGTTTAAAGGAGAGGCAGTTGGGAGGGGCATTTGTCGAGAACAAACGCTGAATTCATCTAGTCTTGAGAGTTGTGGCCTGCATTCCTGGCATTCCTCCTGACTGTTTGAATTATTGTCGTGCTTCTGTGTGCTTATCTTGTCTTGCTGGAATTATTGCTGTGAATTCTTTGGCTTCTGGGACTCATTATCTTGCCCTGGAGTGATTGATTGCAGTCATTCTGCTTACGTTTGGACTGGAGTATCTGCAGCCAGAAGCTGCTGCAGATTTTTGGGAGAGCTTTTCTCCAGGCCGGAGAGTAAACGGGACGTTGGGGGCAAAGTTGGTGCCAATAAAGGGACTCATACCGGTTCTGTGGCTGTGTTGCCACAGGGGTCATCACACATCATGTCAAGCTGCCTCGTTACATTACATTCATTTTATTCATTTCTCCCTTTTCTCTAAAGTTTGTTTTTTGGCACTGCTGAGCTGTTGTCGACTGTCATTTTATTTTCCCAGAATGTCAAGCGGTGTTGATGTCAGAGCTTTCCAGGGTTTGTGTACAGGAATGTCCGTATAGGGTAGTGTTTCCAAACTATTCACTTCCAGAGGTGTAACTCTCAAATCCCAGAATTCCACAGCCAGAGAAGCCATTGTTGAGAATTCTGGGAGTTGAAGTCCACCTGTCTTAAAGTGGCCAAGGTTGGGAAACCTTGATGTAGTAGAGGGAGGAGTTAAAAAATCAAGATGGCTTCTTGCAGACATGACAGAAGCCTTTTGTCGTTTTTACATGTGTTGTGCATGCATGATCCAAGCAAAAGCAGGACATGATTGCATCATCATAGCCATCATTTTTGACCCCTCCCCAATTACTTGGTTTGAATTTTGACATCTTCCCATAAATTTTTTAAAAAATATGATATTCCCTTCCCCCATCTTATGGCATCGCCAAGGTCAAGATGGGATCAGCCCTTTTCATTCAATTAGTAAAACTAACCTGTTAAAATCAAGGCCAAACCCAAGAGAGGTCAAAGAAGTCAAAATGGCAGCTCAGCTCTGCCTTGGAATTGAAGCCCCACCCCCTTTAAAAGGGGCGGGGTTTCAATGATTCAGGTATATAGTCAGATCAATTTTTATTACTATTATTGTAGATAGGCAGAGTAGAATAAAAACAATAAAAGCTTTTTAAGCTTTTACTTTAAAAAAAAACAATAAAACCTAGAAAGAATATAAAATACACAAAATAAAAAAAATGGAAAATTTTAAAAAGCCAGCTTTTGTCAGCCTTTTGTCTTTTTAAACCCTGCTTTGGACAGAGAAAGTCTGAAAATAAAGGAGAAAATATATAAAGATTTAAATAAAGGAGGAAAAGAAAGGTTTGCTGTACTTGTCATGAGAGAACCCTGGCAGAGATAGGCCACCCCCCCCCAAGATGGTGGCAAGCAGAGCAGCCATCTTGACTTTTTTGCCCCCAACCCTATGAACATCCCTCATTGTATACATTATTCTATTTGGGTTGCAAACATTCAAGCACCCAGTAGATGGCACTAAAGAGTTACAGTTTTCTGTATTGCTTGCTTTGGTGTTTCTCAATCGTGTGGGCTTGAAGGCCTGTGGACTTCAACTCCCAGAATTCCCCACCCAAAATAGCTGGTTAGGGAATTCTGGGAGCTGAAGTCCCCAAGTCTTCAAGCTGCCAACCTTGAGAAACCTGGAAGGATTGAGTGACACTATTCCCGTCCAGTTTTAACCGAGTCAACGAAAGATCTGTTAGCAGATGTTCTAAGCAAGGTTAATTTTTTAATAGAATATATTTTATAGAACCCTAGAATGAAGAGGTTGGAAGGGGCCCTAGAGGTCATCTAGTCCAACCCCTCACCCAGGGCTCCCCCCAGAGGCCTTCCCAGCTTCCTTTAAATCCCTCTGTAAATAAAAAAAAATCATCTTATTCAGCTAAACTGGTGCACTGCTGATATCTTTCCCATCCTTGGCCCAGCTCTGCATTCTAATGTTAAATTTAATTAAAAAAAACACACAAAAAAAAAACACTGAACCCTCTTGGCAGGGGATTATGGGAACTGTAGTCTGGCACATTTGGAGGTTGCGGAATGCTAACGAACATGGCCCTGACTTATTCAGACTAAATTCATCTTAACTCCTCTTCCTCTTCATTTCTCCCAACTATAAGTCTTGCTTCTTAGCCTCAGCAGCCATAAGCTTAACTCTCTTTTTTTCTGAATTATATTTCCGGCCAGGATACAACCGATTACGTCGCTTATGTTGCCAAGGATCCCATCAACCAGCGAGGTGAGTGTGATTAGAGAAATGGCATGCAGCTTTCTAAAAGCTATAGCCAATGGTGTGATACAGAAGCATGCAAAAGATGTTATTTAAAAATTATGCTATGTTTCATCTGCGTGTACGGACTAATGCATGCACCAGGGGTCAGCAGTTTTTTTTTCATAGGTTGATATATCCATATCCATATCCGTTCATTTTCTGATGTACTACTCGACTTACAACCATTCATTTAGCGACTCTTCGAAGTTACAACTGCCCTGAAAGAAAGTGACTTACAACCGGTCCTCGCAGTTACAACTGATGGTAGCATCCAGGGGTGAAATCCTCTGAAGTCTGCTACCGGTTCGCTTTGCACGCGCATGCGCACTGCACACTGCGCACACATGCACACCGCAGGCACTACCGTGCAGCGCTGAGAAAGGAGCATTTTGAAGCCATCAGAGTCTGCAAAGGTAAGTAGAACAGCGAGGGAGGGGATCAGCTGTGCCGCGCGATTTAGATTAGCTAGAAAGCAGGAAATCTGGCGATTCTAGCTAATCTAGATCGCGCGGCACAGCTGATCGCCGCACAGCTGATCGCCGCACAGCTGATTGTCGGATATACTGGTTAGCCTGAACCGGTAGAATTTTTTACTACCGGTTTGGGCGAACCGGTCCGAACCAATAGCATTTCACCTCTGGTAGCATCCCTTTGGTCACGTGATCAAAATTTGGGCATTTGGCACTTGGCAACTGGCATGTATTTATGATGGTTGCAGTGCCCTGGGGTCATAGGATTCCCATTTGAGACTTTCCTAGCTGGCTTCCAACAAGCAATGGGGGAAATGGGGTTCATTCAACAACTACATGATTCATTTAACCAGGGGTCCCCAACCCCTTGGGCTGCTTGAACCATTGGGAACCGGGTCGTGGAAGAGGTGGGCAAGTGCGCCCATGTGGGAGCGTGCATCCACGCTTGCACGTCTTTGCCCGCTGCTCATGTGGAACCATCCCCTCTTCCCCTTCCCCCCTTGCTGGTCTGCAAAGATTGGGGAACTCTGCATTTAACAATTCCAGTGATAACAAAAAAAAAGGTTAAAAAATTGGCCCAACTCACTTAACAACTGCCTAGCTTAGCAACGGAACTTCTGGTTCCAACCGTGGTCATAAGTCAAAGACTACCTTTGTACAGGATTGTACAATATATTGAATATATTGGTGCCTGTTCCTAGATCTATTTATTATCAGCCTAAATCCATCCCCTGCAGGATAAAAGTCTTTACACTGAAGATTATGGAATATAGTCTAACATGTTGCTTAACTGTGAATAGGGAAATATCTATATCTATATCTATATCATCTCTCATCTCTCTCTCTCTCTCTCTCTCTCTCTCTCTCTCTCTCTCTCTCTCTCTCTCTCTCTCTCTCTCTCTCTCTCTCTCTCTCTCTCTCTCTCTCTCTCTCTCTCTGTGTGTGTGTGTGTGTGAGTGTGTGTCTGTGTCTGTGTCTCTGTCTCTATCTCTATCTCTATCTCTATCTCTATCTCTATCTCTATCTCTATCTCTATCTCTATCTCTATCTATAGCATCATCTATAGCAGCGGTGGCGAACCTTTTTCTCTCGGCGTGCCAAAAATAGGCGCGCGCACACCCACCAGCGCTCCCGCGTGCCACTACCCAAAATGCAATGCGCCCCCCCCCCTGCGCATGCGCACCCACACCTACATGCACGCGCCTGCACCACGCACGCGCCCGCACCGCGCATGCGCACATCTACTGCGCAAGTGTAACCGCCCACTCCTCCTCCTGCTCCAAGCCTCGCACTCCGGGCACAAGCCGGAACGTGAGGCTGACAGCAGAAGGAGGAGGGGGCGGTTACGCGAGCCGCCCAGCCTGCGCAACCGCCCCTCCTCCTTCTGCTTCGGGTAGCTCTAGCAGCTCTGCGCATGCGTGCCAGAAACCCGGAAGTAGAATGTGCCGGACCCGTGGCGTGCCAGCCGAAATGGCTCCGCGTGCCACCTGTGGCACGCGTGCCATAGGTTCGCCACCACGGATCTATAGCATCATCTATATCTATAGCATCATCTATATCTATAGCATCATCTATATCTATATCTTTACTTCCCAGTCTGTGTTTTAAAGAGAAAAACTGGTAGCCCATGATCATCCAGCTGGCTTACACACACACACACACACACACACACACACACACACACACACACACACCACACGCAAGTATACTGTACATACATACATATATCCAGATTGGGGGCAAAAAGGGTCTAGATCCGTGATGGCGAACCTATGGCACGGGTGCCACAAGTGGCACGCGGAGCCATATCAGTGGGCACGCGAGCTCAGGTCTGGCACGCATGTGCGCCCCGTCCAGCTGATTTTCGGGCCTTCTGGGCCCACTGGGAGTCGGGAAACAGGCTGTTTCCAGCCTCCAGAGGGGGTGGGGAAGGCCGTTTTCGCCCTCCCCAGGCTCCTAGAAGCCTGGAGAGAGCAAAAAATGGGCGTGCCATTGCATGCTGGGAGTGGGGGGGGGTCATACGCGCATGCGCGGGGTGCATGGAATTATGGGTGTGGGCACGCGCACACGTGATCCCACGCATCCCCCCCCCCTTTTTGGCACGCGAACCAAAAAAGGTTCGCCATCACTGGTCTAGATAGTAGTGTTCCAATATTCTTGTTACAAAGAAGAGGGAGTGAAGCTATTCTCCAAAGCACCTGAGGGTAGAACAAGAAGCAATGGGTGGAAACTAATCAAGGAGAGAAGCAACTTAGAACTAAGGAGAAATTTCCTGACAGTTAAAACAATTAATATATATTAAGAAGAAGAGCTGAAGTGGTGCAGTGGTTAAATGCAGCCATTGCAGGCTGACTGCTAGTTCAACAGTTCAGCTGTTCAAATCTCACTAGGCTCAAGGTTGACTCAGCCTTCCATCCTTCCGAGGTCGGTAAAATGAGGACCCAGATTGTTGGGGGCAATATGCTGAACTCTGTAAACCACTTAGAGAGTGCTGTAAAGCACTATGAAGCGGTATATAAGAAAAGTGCTATTAATCAGTGGAACAGCCTGCCTCCAGAAGTTGTGAATGCTCCAACACTGGAAGTTTTTAAGAAGATGTTGGATAACCATTTCTCTGAAGTGTAGGGTTTCCTGCCTAAGCAGGGGGTTGGACTAGAAGACCTCCAAGGCCCCTTCCAACTCGGTTATTCTGATTTTGTGTGTGTGTGGCTGCGTCTGTATAAAAGAATTGTAAACCATTTCTGTTTTGTGGTTTCTTTTCTTTTTTCTTTTTTAAAAAGTCAAACGACCTGTTTAAATGTATGCTACGCCTCTTAAGATTTGCAACGAACAGCATCGTTTGAAATGTCAAAACCTGAAGGAATAGCACGGCAACAACAAAACGTGGCCCTCAAGAGACAGCTAACTAACTAAAGTAGTTTCTTCCCCTAACCTCAAAAACTTCAATCTCGGATTATCTACCATCGACCTCACCCCATTCCTAAGAGGTCCGTAAGGGGCGTGCATAAGCGCACAATCGTGCCTACCGTTCCTGTCCTAATGTACCCATATATTCATACCTCTTTTACTCTTATTCATGCTTGTACTATTACATATATATGCAATCATGTTTTACTGTTTATACTTTGCTTATAATTTTGACAAATAAAAATAAACAAATAAACAAACAAACAAACAAACTTTCTGCCTGCCCCTTAGCATGCAGGGTGAGGGTTGTGACATAGGGGCTGACGCAGGGGCGGGTTCCTAATTTTTTTACTACCACTCTGTGGGCGTGGCTTATTTTGTGGGTGTGGCTTGCTGGCCATGTGACCGGGTGGGCGTGGCTTGCTGGCCATGTGACCGGGTGGGCGTAGCTTCTTGGACTGCTGAAGGGAGGGGAACTGAGATAAGTCCTGCCGTCCATTCCCCCTCCCCTCAGCAGCTCGAGAAGCCTCAAACATGCGAAAATGCCTGGGATCATCACCGTGCGTTTGTGGCTTCTCGGACTGCTGAAGGGAGGGGAACTGAGATAGCTCCTGCCGCCCGTTCTTTCAGCGTCTCACGCGCTCCCTCAGCCATCCTCCCCTGCTTGGACTCACTGTGGGGTAGGAAGGCAGCGCATGCGCAGTGCTGGAAGCTCGGCTTCTGGGCATGTGCAGAAGAAATTTTTTTTTAAAAAAATGGTGGCGCCCAGGCACCGGCAACCGACCGCACCGGTACTGTGATGTCACCAGCGGGCCGCTACGGTGCTATAGAGTGGACTGCACTGGTAGGAACCCACCACTGGGCTGACGGACGGCACCCTGGGGTCAGCTATCAGCTCTGCTCTCTTTTGGCTAACTGCCTTAGGCAAGCAGCTCCCTTTGAGCCTCATTCTTCTTCGCTCCCTCTGCTATCAAGTTGCTGAAAGATTTACCCCTCCACAGATAATAAATTCATGTTTGCTCTGCAGGCTTACAAAAAAAAAGTACGATTTTAAGCGGTGCAGAGACAACCGAGGGCGTCAGTAACACCAAGCTGGAGGAACGTGGGCAATGAGAGACGGGCGGTGTCTAAATTTGACAAATAAATAAATAAATCAAATGTTGGCATGCAAAGATGCTCCCTTGATAATAGCGTGAAGATGTCTGGGTAAAACTGAGCTTTCGTTAGGCTTACGGCATCTTAGATGAAAAGTGCTTAAATTGAGCAGTGCTGTCTTTGACCCTGAGCTAATTTTTCCAATTTACACCTTTTTTTCCAATCTTACTGAAAGGGATTAAGTGAAAATTTTGATTGATCAAAGCCCGCTGTTGATTGTGTGAGTTGCTTTTTTGCTGATGGTAAACGCGACAGACTTTTAGATCTTGGATGTGCTATGGGGATGTATGAAGGTATAGGAACGCATGGGCTGGTTGTAGTGTGCACAGATAATCCTAAACGTATAATCATCATTGAACCGGCGGTGAAATCTACTTCCCTTCCCTAGCGGTTGGGAAGCGCGTGCTTTGCACGCATGCACTAGCTTTAATCGCATGCGCCCCAACGTCATGTGGGCTTTTTCACCCTCTGCGCATGCGCAGAATGCTTTGTGCATGTGCAGAGGGTTAAAAAAAGAAAATGGTGACGTCTGGGAGGGTGGGCGGAGCCTCGTGCTGCCGCCGCTAACTGTTCTCTGAACCACCGGCGGCCACTCTACCAGTACACCCGAACCGGGCTGAACCGGTAGCATTTCACCCCTGAATTGAACCCAGAATTATGGTTGTAAGTGGTGGCAGTCCTAAAGATGCTTTTTTCAGGAGGCAACTGGACTTTCTTGTTTTTTCTTTGAAGATGTTTCGCTTCTCATCCAAGAAGCTTCTTCAGCTCTTGACTGGATGGTGGGGAATGTAAGGATTTATATTCCATGCAGACAGCTGGTCATTTGCATCCTTTTTAGAGAGTTGTTGAGGCCACTTGGAGGTTTCTCTGTGTCTTCAGGGTCACCTGAGTGGTGCAAATGGGTGTGGAGCCTTCTTGGAACTGCTGAAAGGACTGTGTTGTAGACTGGAGGTAGGGGATGTCGTATCCCTCCCCCTCTGTTGAGAGAGAGGACGGTTCAATTTTGACAGAGATGGCCTCTTTTGATCCCTTTTTCAATCCAGCTGTCCTCTCTGTCCAAAATGTGGACTTTGCTGTCTTCAAAAGGGTGGCCTCTGTCTTTTAAATGCACCAATTAAATTAAATTAAATTAAATGCACCAATTGCGACCATACTTGGAGAAGGAGGCTCTACTCACGGTCACTCACGCCCTTGTCACCTCCCGATTGGACTACTGTAATGCGCTCTACATGGGGCTATCCTTGAAGTGTATTCGGAGACTTCAACTGGTGCAAAATGTGGCTGCGCGTGCTGTGGTGGGTGTTTCAAGATACACCCACGTTACACCTAAGAGCCGAGGTAGTGCAGTGGTTAAAGTGTAGCACTGCAGTTCAACAGTTCAGCTGTTCGAATCTCACTAGGCTCAAGGTTGACTCAGCCTTCCATCCTTCCGAGGTGGGTAAAATGAGGACCCAGATTGTTGGGGGCAATATGCTGAACTCTGTAAACTGCTTAGAGAGGGCTTTAAAGCACTATGAAGCGGTATGTAAGTCTAAGTGCTATTGCTATTGCTATACTCCGCCAGTTGCATTGGCTGCCCACTGGTCTCCGGGTACAATTCAAGGTGTTGATCATCATCTTTAAAGCCCTACATGGCTTAGGACCAGGTTACCTCCGGGACTGCATTCTACCTCATACTTCCCTTCGACTGGTTAGGTCCCACAGAGTCGGTCTCCACCTTGCTGGCCTTTCGAAAAGCCGTGAAGACGTGGCTCTTCCGGCAGGCGGGGTTTTGAGACAAATTCATCTTGGTCTCCCCTATGTATGTAAGATTTTGTATGCCTTTTAAATGTATTTTAAATTGTTTTGTTTAAATTGTATTGTTTAGCAGTTCTTCAAATGTTGTACGCCAGGGATTAGGGTGGCATATAAGAATCCTAAGGTGTTGGTTTTGACCTTTAAAGCCCTACATGGCTCAGGCCCAAGTTACCTTCGGGACCGCATCCTACCACATACCTCCCTACGACCAGTTAGGTCCCACAGAGTGGGCCTCCTCCGGGTCCCATCAGCCAAACATTGTCGGTTGGTGGGCCCACGGGGGAGAGCCTTCTCTGTGGGAGCCCCATCTCTCTGGAACCAACTCCCACCAGAGATCCAGACTATCTCCACCCTACTGGCCTTCCGCAAAGCCGTAAAGACATGGCTCTTCCGGCAGGCGGGATGAAGATCGGATTCCCCTATGATTGAATGCTCCTTTTAAAATTATGTAATGTTTTTAAAAATTTACTTAAGTTATATATTGTTCTTATTCTTGCTGTACGCTGCCCTGAGTCCTACGGGATTGGGCGGCCCATAAGAACTTTTAATTAAATTAAATTAATTAAATTAAATAATAATAAAAAAAGATGGACTGCTAAATCTTGTCCCGATGGGTTTGTTCTCGTGTGTTGTGCCACATGTTAACCAGAATAGAGCTGGAAGGGACTTTGGATGTCTTCTACTCCAGCCCCTTGCTCAAACATTTTAGACAAGCGACTATGCAGTATGTTCTTTAAAAATCTCCAATGATGAAGCACCCACAACTTCTGAAGGCAAGACTTTCCACTGGTTAATTGGATGAACTTTATGAAGTTCAACCAATTAACTTAATAGGATGAACTTTATGAAGTTCCCTTCATAAAAAACAAAGAAAGTCCAGTTGCCTCTTGAAATAAGCACCTTTGGGACAACCATGACCTGGATGACTGAGAATCTCCATAGTGGTGACAGTCATTAAGAGGGACACTATGTGACAGCGCCTAATGTTATAACCTTTTTGTGGTGGTCGTTAAACAATTCCACTAGTCATTAAACAAACCCATTATAGCCAATGGGCATTTTTTTTGACGGCAACTAGAAGTAAAGATTAGAAACTACCAAAACCTTCCCAAAAGCGCAGTCACATGACAGCGGGACGCCGCAGGCAGCCGTAAATGCGAGCTGGTTGCCAAGAGCCCAAATTGCAGTCACATTACCGCGACAGAGGGTGTGGCCATCAGAACTTTGAAATCGAGTCGTAAGGACCTTTTTGGAGGTCCGTCGTAACTTTGAACGCTTGCTAAAAAGCTGTTAAAGTTTGTTAAACGAGGACTACCTGTATGATGTGCCAGGGAGTGGTGGCCACGAAAGAACCAGGGAAAAGAATGTGAATGTTATCCAGGTGAAAATCCTCAGTTTTATTCTTTCATTCCCCCTGCTTTCACTTTTGATTTCACTTTCACTTTCACCTTCACTTTCGATTTCACTTTCACTTCTCCAGGCATGTCCTACTTTCAGAGTTCTGCCATTGACGGGCCCTATTGGCTCCGTTAACACAGCCTAAGATTGCATTAGCTGTTTCTGCAGCTGCACCCCACTCCTATTTGTGTCTTGTTGTGTATCTGTGTGTGTCTTGTTGGGTATCTGTTTGGTGGTGGTGGGGATTACGTTTAACTTCTGGTTGGGGATCTTCTCTTTCTCTTTGGCAGCTTGCCACATCTTGGAATGCTGCGACGGATTGGCACAGAGCATCATCAACACCGTCGGGCAGGCCTTTGAGCTCCGCTTTAAGCAGTACCTGCACAGCCCTCCCCAAACGGTAGCACCCCAGGAGAGGTATGGGATTGTAGCCTCAGTTTCCCCATGCGTTGAGGATCGGGCATCCTGTGGAGATCTGTACATTTGGACGTGCAGGTTCTAGATTTCCCGTCCACCCACCAGTCAGCTGATTGGCTGATTCTGGGCCAGTCCCTCCCTCTTATTCCAAAATCCAATCAACTATAATCTAATAGAGAAGGGCCTGGACTAAGGACAGGGAAATTTGGATTCTAGTCCCCACCCCAGCTACAGAAGCTCATTGGCTGAATGTGAGCCAGTTCCTCCCTTTCAGCCCAAGAGCCAATCAGATATAGTGAGGAAGTGGCTGCACTAGGAACGGGGAGACCTAGATTGTAGTCCTCATCAGCTCATTGGCTGATTTTGGGTCAGTCCCTCCCTCTTAGCCCAAGACCCAATCGGGTGTAGTGGGGAAGATGATGGACTAAGAGAGGGGAGACCCTCAATCTAGTACTCCTCAGTCATGAAAGCTCATTGGCTGAATGTGGGCCAGTCCAGTCCAACAGCCAATCAGCTGTGGTGGGGAAAGGATAGACTAGGGGTTGGGAGACCCAGGTTCTAGTCTTCCTTCAGCCACCTAAGCTCATTGGTTGACACTGGGCCAGCCCCTCCCTCCTAACCCAAGAGCCAATTAGGTGTAGTGTGGGAGGAGCTGGACCAGGAGGGGGAAGACCCAAGTTGTAGTAAAAAAAAATTGAAACCGGATATTGAAGGCACCCCCCCAATTTTACACACACCATGTAAAAATGAGTTTTGATCATGTAATTGTGGCATTCACCTTGATTTTTTTTATGCGCGCACACACACAGACTCTCTCTTTCTCTCACACGCACATACATGCACAGAATTTCTCTCTCTCACACAGACTTTCACACACATTCTCCCTCACAAACACATAGACTCTCTCTCTCACACATACACAAGCACACATGCACAGAATCTGTCTCACAGAGATACACAGATTCTCACACCCTCACACACACAGACTTTCACACACATACTCTCATAAACACACACAGAGAGACTCTCTCAGACACACACATACACAGAATTTCTCTCTCTCACACAGACTTTCACACACATTCTCCCTCACACATAGACTGTCTCTCACACACATACACAAGCACACATGCACAGAATCTGTCACACACAGATACACAGATTCTCACACACTCACACATACCCTCACACACACAGACTTTCACACACATACTCTCATAAACACACACACAGAGACTCTCTCTCTCACACACAGACACACACATACACATTATAGATGTCTATGTTTCTGAAATATGTGGCATTGTTCCTTTGTTTCTGGTGTTTGTTTGTTTGTTTGTTTGTTTGTTTGTTTGTTTGTTTGTTTGTTTAATTCATTCATTCATTCATTCATTCATTCATTCATTCATTCATTCATTCATTCATTCATTCATTCATTCATTCATTCAATTAATTTATATAGCATTGGCCTTGTCCCCACTTGTCTTTCTGATCAGGACCATGGGAGTGGACGATTCTTGGGGTGAAGAGGAAGACTCCTCAGGACACAATTACTACAACAGCATCCCTGGGAAGCAGCCCCCGCTTGGCGGTCTGGTGGACTCTCGCCTCCATTATGGATCGGCTTCCAGCCACACTCTCTCCATGGGTTCCTACGCCACCCATTTCAGCCAGGTGATCCCAAACTCCTTGGCAGGTTCAGCTAGTCACTAGTGTATCCAAGCCTGTTTAGCTCAACTAAAGGGCATCATCATTTGTTCCTTAACCACGATCTCTTCCCACCCCACCCCACCCCCACCAAACCGTTCTTGTGGTGAAAGAAGAACTGATGCCAGAACCTGGCGAGTGATCCATATAATTTAGGAAATTGGCTGCTTTTAATAACCTCTTTTTCTGCAGTCCAAAGGTGCCACCTCCCTTTCTTAATCAGATATTGGATATGTGTATTTTTTTATTTAAATCTTTTTCTTCTGCAGAAAAAATATCCTGTGGCAAAGGACTGCAGGTAGCCCTTGATTTATGACTGCAATTGAGCCCAAAATTTCTGCTGCCAAGCAAGACAATTGTTAAGGAGGGTTTGCCCCATTTTACGACCTTTCTTTTCACAAATTGTTAGATGAATCCTTGAAGTTGTTAAATTAGTAACACAATACAGTTGTTAAGTGAATCTGGTTTCCCCATTGACTTTGCTTGTCTGAAGGTCACAAAAGGGGATCACATGATCCTAGGAGATACTGCCACCGTCATAAATATGAGCCAGTTTCCCAACCAGGGGCGGGTTCCTAATTTTTTTACTACCACTCTGTGGGCATGGCTTATTTTTGGGTGTGGCTTGCCGGTCATATATTAGTTATTTCAGAGAGATGTTACTACTATTTTTGCTATTTTATACCTTACATGAAAAGCTTTTTCATACAAAGTGTGTGTTACACCATGGCAACACAGCAACCTTTATATGCAGAAAATGCTATAGTTAAAAGACAAGCAAGTCTCATACAGCATTTTTGGTTTCAGTCATGAATTCCTTAGACGAAAATATTGAGGACTGTTAAAAGAACAGTATCTTTTAACAGTCCTCAATGTTTTCGTCTAATGAATAACAGTATAAAACTGTATAAAATTAACACTATAAAAGGTTAAGCTTTCAGAAAACACCGACTTTGGGAAGCTTTAGGCAAAAGCGAAGGAAAAGTGTCAAATGCGAGCTTCTTATTATTTTCAAGCGAAGGGACAGGGAAAGACTTAATTGTCAGGTTTCTGGGCATGCGCAGAAGAAATTTTTTTTAAAAATGTAAAAAAAAATTTTTTTTTAAAAAAAATGGTGGCTCCCAGGCACCGGCAACCGACCGCACCGGTACTGTGACGTCACCAGCGGGCCGCTACCGGTGCTATAGAGTGGACCGCACTGGTAGGAACCCACCACTGTAAATCCCAACCCTTGGATTTCGATCACATGCTGCAACGGTCGTAAGTGTGAAAAATGGTCATAAGTCTCTTTTTTCAGTCCCCGTTGTAACTTCGGTCACTAAATGAATAGTTGTAAGTCAAGGGCTACCTGTAATTGAGACAATTGGTTGTTTTAAAACTTCCTTTTCTGCAATCCAAAGGTGTCACCCCCCCAATTAATCAAACATTAGATCTGTGTGCTTTTTTAGTTAAATCTTTTTCTTCGGCAGAAAAAAAAATCCTACGACAAAAGACTAATTTAAAAAATAAAACTATCACGATAGGAGACTGACATTCAGAATGGAATGGAATATCTTGTCTTGAAAGAATGCCATTCCTGCAGGGGGAACTACAACTTTCATCATCCCCAGGCAACAGGGAAGCGATGGATGTTGTAGTCCAGCCCTACAGGGGAACAGGGGTGAAATCCAGCAGGTTCTAACAGGTTCTGGAGTTTTGAGTAGTTTGGAGAACCGTCAAATACCACCTCTGCCTGGCCCCGGAGTGGGGAGAGAATGGGGATTTTGCAGTATCCTTCCCCTGGAGTGGGGAGGGAATGGAGATTTTGCAGTATTCTTCCCCTGGAGTGGGGAGAGAATGGGGATTTTGCAGTATCCTTCCCCTGGAGTGGGGAGGGAATGGAGATTTTGCAGTATTCTTCCCCTGGAGTGGGGAGGGAATGGAGATTTTGCAGTATCCTTCCCCTGGAGTGGGGAGGGAATGGAGATTTTGCAGTATCCTTCCCCTGGAGTGGGGAGAGAATGGGGATTTTGCAGTATCCTTCCCCTGGAGTGGGGAGGGAATGGAGATTTTGCAGTATCCTTCCCCTGGAGTGGGGAGGGAATGGGGATTTTGCAGTATCCTTCCCCTGGAGTGGGGGGGGAATGGGGATTTTGCAGTATCCTTCCCCTGGAGTGGGGAGGGAATGGGGATTTTGCAGTATCCTTCCCCTGGAGTGGGGAGAGAATGGGGATTTTGCAGTATCCTTCCCCTGGAGTGGGGAGGGAATGGGGATTTTGCAGTATCCTTCCCCTGGAGTGGGGAAGGAATGGGGATTTTGCAGTATCCTTCCCCTGGAGTGGGGAGGGAATGGAGATTTTGCAGTATCCTTCCCCTGGAGTGGGGAGAGAATGGAGATTTTGCAGTATCCTTCCCCTGGAGTGGGGAGGGAATGGGGATTTTGCAGTATCCTTCCCCTGGAGTGGGGAGGGAATGGAGATTTTGCAGTATCCTTCCCCTGGAGTGGGGAGGGAATGGAGATTTTGCAGTATCCTTCCCCTGGAGTGGGGAGGGAATGGGGATTTTGCAGTATCCTTCCCCTGGAGTGGGGAGGGAATGGGGATTTTGCAGTATCCTTCCCCTGGAGTGGGGAGGGAATGGAGATTTTGCAGTAACCTTCTCCTGGAGTGGGGAGAGAATGAGGATTTTGCAGTATCCTTCCCCTGGAGTGGAGAGGGAATGGGGATTTTGCAGTATCCTTCCCCTGGAGTGGGGAGGGAATGGGGATTTTGCAGTATCCTTCCCCCAGGAGTGGGGAGGGAATGGGGATTTTGCAGTATCCTTCCCCTGGAGTGGGGAAGGAATGGGGATTTTGCAGTATCCTTCCCCTGGAGTGGAGAGGGAATGGGGATTTTGCAGTATCCTTCCCCTGGAGTGGGGAGGGAATGGGGATTTTGCAGTATCCTTCCCCTGGAGTGGGGAAGGAATGGGGATTTTGCAGTATCCTTCCCCTGGAGTGGAGAGGGAATGGAGATTTTGCAGTATCCTTCCCCTGGAGTGGAGAGGGAATGGGGATTTTGCAGTATCCTTCCCCTGGAGTGGGGAGGGAATGGGGATTTTGCAGTATCCTTCCCCTGGAGTGGGGAGGGAATGGGGATTTTGCAGTATCCTTCCCCTGGAGTGGGGAGGAAATGGGGATTTTGCAGTATCCTTCCCCTGGAGTGGGGAGGGAATGGGGATTTTGCAGTATCCTTCCCCTGGAGTGGGGAGGGAATGGAGATTTTGCAGTATCCTTCCCCTGGAGTGGGGAGGGAATGGGGATTTTGCAGTATCCTTCCCCTGGAGTGGGGAGGGAATGGGGATTTTGCAGTATCCTTCCCCTGGAGTGGGGAGGGAATGGGGATTTTGCAGTATCCTTCCCCTGGAGTGGGGAGGGAATGGGGATTTTGCAGTATCCTTCCCCTGGAGTGGGGAGGGAATGGGGATTTTGCAGTATCTTTCCCCTGCCATGTCCACCAGGCCATGCCCACCAGGCCACACCACACCCACCAAGCCACGCCCACAGAACCGGTAGTAAAAAAAATTGGATTTCACCACTGAGGGGAACCACAAATTGGGAGAGGCTGCCCAAGAACAGTTTTCTTCTGGATTATGAACCGATTTCTGCCCTAGATTCACTTAGGGGCAGTGGGTTGCAGGCAAGCCAATTGCAGGCAAGCCAACTGCAGGCAAGCCAATTCTTTGCCCTTGTGATAAGATCTTTTTAGGTGGAAATCCGAACTCTGCAGGAACCTTCTGCTAGGGTGATGGGCTCCTGAGGACGTGCAGAGCATTAAAGAAACGAGAGTAATTCAGTCGCCGAACCAATTCCAAAAGATAAATGCCGATAGCGAAGCTTGAATGCCAAGTAGAGGCTTAACCCAGCTGTGTTGGTGAATGCAAACAGATGTTAATTATATCTGGAGCGAAAGATTGACTTGTTGAGAAATTGAGAGTGCAGGAAAGTTTGATGTAAATGACACATTGGAGCCCCAGAAAGACAAGAACGAAAAGAAGAAGATGCTCCTTTGTTTCTTAATCACAGAGACTAAAACATATGAAGAACGGTTGCAGGAATTGGGCAGGGATAGTCTAGAGCAGTGATGGCAAACCTTTTTCTGGTTGCATGCCAAAAGTGTGTGTGCGCGCCCGCGATATCGCGCGCGCTTGCTGGCACCCACAATGCAATGCGTGCCCCACCTGCGGCATGCGCGCATGACTGCCCCCCATGCATGCACGCTTTCACACACATGCGCCACCCGCACATGCCCCCCCAGCCCGTTTTGGGCCTGGAAAGCCTCCTGCACCAAACTTTGCCAGCGCAAACGGTCTGCCGCCGCTGCTCCTCATCCTCCTGCCAGCCTCACGCTCCGGGCAGCGTCCAGCATGACCGTTCGCGCCGGCAAATGTTGGTGCCCTAGACTTCTAAGGGAGCATTCCCAGCCAGCGTGCCTCTTACCACTTACCGCAGCCGCCGGGGAAGCGGCAGTGTGGGAACTGCCGCCACCAGTCGCGAAGAGATGGGGGCGGCAAGATCAGCAGGCTGGGGTTTCCCTCCCTCCCTGCCGGAAGCTTTTTTCCTTTCCAGACCAGCTCCAAGCAAGCGTCTGGGGCACTGCAAACGTCATAAATATGAGTCAGTTGCCAAGCGTCTGAATCACATGACAAATTGGGATGCCACAATGGTTGCAAGTGCGAAAAATGGTCGTAAGTCACTTTGTTGAGTGCCGTTGTCACTTCAAACGGTCACGAAATGAACTGTTGTAAGTTGAGGACTACCTGTAAAGGGAAAACAGGATGCTCTGTGCGGAAGGTCCAGTTCATAAATCACGTTTGGATAATGTTCCTTGCAGCCATGTATTCGGCAACTGTCTTGCTGAACGGGCACTTCACGTCTAAGCTGTTGGCTGACTCTGCATCTTGTGGCAGCAAGTTCCATAAGTTTTCCCCAAATATGTTTTCCTCTTACCTTCATGGTAATCATGAAGACGGTCTCATGAAAAATGTGTGTGGTGATTCTCAGTCATCCAGGTCATGGTTGTCCCAAAGGTGCTTTTTTTTCCAAGAGGCAACCGGACTTTCTGGTTTTTCTTTGAAGACGTTTCGCTTCTCATCCAAGAAGCTTCTTCAGCTCTGACTGGATGGTGTTGTGGCTTGCCCGCGTCCCACGCAGCTGGTCATGGATCCGGAGGACCAAGAGCCGACTGTGGCACGGCACTATCATCCCATGCACCTGGCGCCTGAGTCCAATAGCGAGGAGGACTCAGTGCCAGAGGCTGAAAGCCAACCAGGGCCTTCTGTATCTCCTCAGTTGGAGCTGAGTGACTCAGGAGAAGATGAGGAGCCTCTGCTTGATGCTAGGGCACACAGGGCAGCTAGCAGGTGAGACTGGCTCTGCAGGAGGAGGTCTCCTCATATGTAGAGCTGCAGGCTCATTGGCCACACCCTAAGGCTATTTAAGGCTTCAGCACGCTGAAGCCGATGCTGGAAACAACTGATTGGATTGATCTTAACTCGTTTTGCTGCTCTTTTGAATCTACGGCTTTGACTTCTGGATTTTTGGTTCGTGAAATAATTAATTCTGGGCTTTCTGCCAACTTCTGTGAGTTACTGATAACTGAGGACTAATTGCCTGTTTTTTGGGGGGGTTTGAATTCTGGCCAAATCTTAAGAAGCAACAGTATCGGACTTTCTGCACAAAGAACCTTTTCTGTTCTTCATGGACTTTAAAACCTAGCTACTAAGAACAGTATTAGTAGTAAACTAGTATTATTTGCAAACAGTTGTGTGTGCGTCATTTCTGAGGGGTCTCTGTGCTGGGACACAACAGTTGGTGGGGAATGGAAGGATTTATATCCCTTGCAGTCATCTGGTCATTAGCACTCTCTCTGAGAGTCCTTGAGGTTTATCTGTGCTCTCACTGCTGAACTGCTCAAAGGTCAGTCCTCAGAGAGTGATAACGACCAGATGATTGCAAAGAATATAACTCCTTCCATTCTCCACCATTCACATTAGAATTAAAGAAGCTTCTTGGATGAGAAGCGAAACATCTTAAAAGGAAAAAACAGAAAGTCCAGTTGCCTCTTGGAAAAAAAAGCACCTTTGTCTCATGAAAAAGCAACTTCTCACCTTATCTCCTGAGAGCCAATATGATTCCATTTCTTTCCAACCCACAGGTCGGGCCTTCAGCCAGAAGGGAACCCAGTAGTCACTCAAACCTGAACTGGGATGCTGATCTTTCTGGTAATTATTATATTTATCCTGTCCCGTTTGTGTCGGAGGCCCTGTTTAAGCCACTTCTGGGTTGAATGGATTAGCCTGTGACATCACCGTTCCCCGAGGGGCTCCTTTTATGTTCCTGTCAGGGAGCTGGAGCGAATGACGGGAGCTCATCCCCGCCATGCAGCCGCACTCAGGCCTCAAGCGCGGGCTTGCTAACTCCAACCCAGCGTCTTCACCATGTGAGCCACTGTGCTCCACTGTATTTATGATACTAGGAGATATCTGGCACAATGTGAAATAGGCAAAGATCTTTAAAAAAACAAATCAGTTTTTTTTAAGGTGCTTGTCTATGAGGGAGTCCCTAGAGCAGTGTTTTTCAGCTGTAGCCATTTTAAGAGGTGTGGACTTCAACTCCCAGAATACCCCAGCCGGCATTGGGAGCTGAAATCCACACATGTTAAAACGGCCAAGTTTGGGATACGCCTCTATGAAATCAGCGGAAACCAAGCTGTGTTTGAAAGTGATTAATCTTCTCAATCCTCAACAAATTCTTCTTTCCCATCTAGTGCCACAACTGGCTGTGGAAAACTCTGGATTTATTTATTTATTTGGTTTCTACAGTCGCCCATCTCAACATGTTGCACGTTGCAGCCCAAAGACATACAGATGAGAGCAGTTTGGGAAAAGCTGCGATAAAATGTTGCGGCATCAAATGTTTTGTCAGAGCTTGCAGCACATCCGACCAGCACACAAGTAAATGAACTTCAGCAGGATTCAATTATATATAAGCAACTTCTTTATACACAATACCATACAGCAGAATCTAGAACTCAGAATCCAGAAGCACAGAAGTAATATTCACAGAAGCAATATAATACAGAGGCTATCTTCTAAACTCAAGATGATGTAGGCCAGTGCCTTATCATGCTGCCTTTGCTCTGCAGCTGCTAATGGCCCCTGGGGTGGATTAACAACAATGAGCTCCTTAGCCTTCAGGAAGCATTCCATCTTTGCAGCCCAAATTATATAGTTCTTCTGTTCCAATCGAGGCAGAGAGCTCTCCTCAAAATCAACAACCATCCTGCAAGCCTTCTCTGCCTTGTTTCTCCTTTTTAACACAGGCAATCTCTTGGCTTAATTACAGCTCAGTCTTTCTGTGTGCTCTGGGCCCCATAACCTGTCAGAGTTTGCAGCACATCCGACCAGCACACAAGTAAATGAATTTCTGCAGGATTAAATTATATATAAGCAACTTCTTTATATGCAATACCATACATCAGAATCTAGAACTCAGAATCCAGAAGCACAGAAGTAATATTCACAGAAGCAATATAATACAGAGGCTATAGAATCACAGAAGCGCACACACACACACACACACACACACACACACACACACACACACACACAAAGCTGTGATGCTTTCTCCCATATTTGGGTACACCAGGACAATACGACAGAAAAACATATATAACCCTTTCCTGGTGAAGAGCTGTTAGGGAATAGAGCCTGTGGCCTAAAGGCTAAGCTGCTGCCTTACAAGGCAGGCAGCCCAGGTTCAAATCCCAGTAAGGGTATGGCTATCTGAGGAGAGCTTATGTGTGTGTGTGTGTGTGTGTGTGTGTGTGTGTGTGTGTGTGTGTGCGCGTGCTGATAAATGGAAATAAAGGGAGACTATTATAGATCTATTTCGAGCTACTGAGCTCTCCTCAGATATATATATATATATTCACTTTCAATGCACACTAATTGGCATATATTAAAATGAAATTTCGTTCCATACAGCTCTCAAAGGGTCACCACCTCCAATATACACTATATAACCATGACAGAATAAATAAATAAATAAATAATTATACACGAACCCACATATATTAAATGACACAGAGAAACAACACAGTCTAGTTCCGATGTATAGATGTACACGGCGAGAAAAACGAATCTTGCGAGTTTATCCAGATTCTTTTCAAGATGCTTAGAATAGAATAGAATAGGATAGAATAGAATAGAATAGAATAGGATAGAATAGGATAGAATAGGATAGGATAGGATAGGATAGGATAGGATAGAATAGAATAGGATAGAATAGAATAGGATAGGATAGAATAGAATAGAATAGAATAGAATAGAATAGAATAGGATAGGATAGGATAGGATAGGATAGGATAGGATAGGATAGGATAGGATAGGATAGGATAGGATAGGATAGAATAGAATAGAATAGAATAGAATAGAATAGAATAGAATAGAATAACAGAATTGGAAGGGACCTTGGAGGTCTTCTAGTCCAACCCCCTGCTTAGGCAGGAAACCCTACACCACTTCAGACAAATGGTTATCCGATCTCTTCTTTAAAACTTCCAGTGTTGAGGCAAGTTGTTCTTCTGGAGGCAAGTTGTTCACTGATTAATTGTTCTGTCAGGAAATTTCTCCTTGGTTCTAAGTTGCTTCTCTCCTTGATTAGTTTCCACCCGTTGCTTCTTGTTCTACCCTCAGGTGCTTTGGAGAATAGCTTGACTCCCTCTTCTTTGGGGCAGCCCCTGATGCTTAAGTCGCCTTCTCTTCATTTTTAATTGTTTTCTTCTCCAACTGTTGAGCTTTTCTTTATTCCTTACCTCCCTCCTACTTTCTTGCCTATTAGTGGTGTAGTTTTGGCTTTAAAAAAACCTGGCAATTATATTCTGAGCTTCAGGAGCAGAAATGAATTTACAGATATATATTTTTTTGTTTAGTTTTGGTTTTGTATTTTTGCCAGCTGCTGCAAGCTGGCTTTCTTTCAAGCAGTGGTGTTTTGGATATAAAAGCAGCCCTTAGAGTCCAAACTTCTGAAATTGATGGAAATAAGGAAAGGGGGATGTAATTTAGTTCCTACAAACTTAATTAATTCAGAATAAATTCTCAAATCAAGATAAAGACTGGAATTTTCTCTGTTTTGGGGGGATTTTTATGATGATCCCTCCCTCTGTTCAAAAATACATTCTTGGAAAAAGAAGATAGGAAACAGAATTATATGGGAGAAAGAACTTCCACAAATATGTACAATTAGTCCTTGACTTACAACCACAATTGAACCCAAAATTTATGTTAAGTAAAAAAAAATTGTTAAGTCAGTTTTGCCCCATTTTACGACTTTTCTTGCCACAGTTGTTAAGTGAATCACTGCAGTTGATAAGTTAGTAACCCGGTTGTTAAGTGAATCTGCCTTCCCCAGTGACTTTGCTTGTCAGAAGGTCGCAAAAGGGGAATCGCATGACCCCGGGGACACAGCAACCGTCATAAATATGAGTCAGTTGCCAAGCGTCTGAATTTTGATGATGTGAATTTTGATGCTGCAAAGGTCATAAGTGTGAAAAACGGTCGTAAGTCATTTTCTTTCAGTGCCGTTGTAACTTTGAACGGTCACTAAATGAACTGTTGTAAGTCGAGGGCTACCTGTATATCGTAAAGCCAGAACATGTGTAGCAAATGTAAACACAGGACTGATTTTTCCTTTCCCAAATGTTTATTTATTTATTTATTATTTACCTTTTTATGCCGCCCAATTCCCGAAGGAACTCTGGGCGGCTCACAACAGAAAGAAACATAAATAGAAAATGTAAAAATTTAAAAACAGATTGAAAATACATTAAAATTACATTCATCCAGCATTCATGGGCCGACCTCATCTCTCACGACCAGAGGTCAATGCCCCCAGGCCTGTTGGAAAAGCCAGGTCTTAACGGCTTTACGGAAGGCCAATAGGGTGGGGGTGGTACGGATCTCGGGAGGTAGTTGGTTCCAGAGAGTCGGAGCCGCCACAGAGAAGGCCCTCCCCCGAGGGCTCGCCAGCCGACACTGTTTAGCTGACGGGACCTGGAGGAGACCAACCCTGTGGCTTCTCACTGGTCATTGGGAGGTATGTGGTAGTAGGTGGTCTCGCAAATACTCTGGTCCTGAGCCATGTAGGGCTTTAAAGGTAATAACCAACACCTTGAATTGTGTCCGGAGACCAATGGGAAGCCAGTGCAGCTCGCGGAGGATTGGTGTAATGTGGGTGTATCTAGGAACACCCACAACCGCTCACGCAGCTGCATTCTGGATCAACTGCAGTCTCCGAACCGTCTTCAAGGATAGCCCCATGTAGAGTGCATTACAATAGTCAAGCCATGTTAGAAGATGCAGACTGATTTGGGAAACAGGACAGAAAGAATTTAAGGGTGTAAATGAGGGAAACGGAATGTAATTAAAATGATGGAAATAATGGTGGTGTTCTGTCTTTTAGGTCAGTGCTGTGACGGCTACGTTCAGGCAGATAGCAAACCTCTGGGCTCTCAAGATTACGAACAGCACATGTATGTCAACACTGAAAACTTCAACAGCTGGGAGGCCAATGTTGGGAAACCTGATGAAAGTCCTCCCAAAGACCTTTTCGACATGCGTAAGAGAAGGGGTCTAATGGGGAAAGCTGGGGAAGGATTTTGGCTGGAACTGGTTCTAGAGCCAGTTTGGCCTAGTGGTGAAGGTGCTGAACTAGAAACCAAGAGACGGTGAATTCTTGTCTTAGGCATGAAAGCCATCTGGGTCAGGGGTGGGTTCTAACTTACCTCACCGATGGTTTGCTTCCTCCAGCGCCACATGGCAGCGCGTGCATTGTGTGCCGCGTGGCCGTGCCGTGCAGGTGCCGTGCCGAAAAACAAGCAAAAAATGGGGGGGAGCCAAAAAAAGATGGCGGCGCATGCGCAGCGCTGAAAACTTGGCTTCTGCGCATGTGCAGAAGCAAAAATCAGCAAAAATTTTTTTTAAAAGATGGCGGCATCCACGGACCAGCACCGACAGAACCGGCTCTGTGACGTCACCAGTGGTTCACTACCGGTTCTATAGAACCGGTGCGAACCGGGAGGAACCCACCTCTGATCTGGGTGACTTTAGGCCAGTGATGGCGAACCTTTTTTCCCTCGGGTGCCGAAAACGCATGCGCGTGCGCTGTCACGCACGTGTGAGTGCCCACACCCATAATTCAATGCCTGGGGAGGGTGAAAACGGCCTCTCCTGCCCCCGCAGAGGCCCTCTGGAGGCCGGAAATAGCCCATTTTCCGACTTCCGGTGGGCCTGGTAGGCCCGTTTTTTGCCCTCCCCAGGCTCCAGAGGCTTCCCTGGAGCCTGGGGAGGGCAAAACACCCCCTCGGAGGCCCTCTGGAAACCTAAAATGCCCTCACAGAGCCTCCACACGAGCCAAAAATCAGCTGGCCGGCACACACATGCATGCTGGAGTTGAGCTAGGGCAACGGCTTGCGTGCCGGCAGATATGGCTCCGCGTGCCACCTGTGGCACGCGTGCCATAGGTTCGCCATCACTGCTTTAGGCCAATCACTAGGAGATGGTGAGTTCTAGTCTCGCCTTAGGCATGAAAACCAGCTGGAGGATTTGGGCCAATCACCAGGAGACTGTGACTTCTAATCCCGCCTTAGGCATGAAACCCAGGTGGGCGATTTGGGCCAATCACCAGGAGACTGTGAGTTCTAGTCCTGCCTTAGGCATGAAAACCAGCTGGAGGATTTGGGCCAATCACCAGGAAATGGTGAGGTGTAGTCCCACTTTAGGCATGAAAGTTGGCTGAGTGACTTTAGGCCAGGCCCTCTCTCTCAGCTGAATCCACTTCACAGGGTTGTTGTTGTGGGGAAAACAGGAAGAAGGAGTATTAGGTATATTCGTCACCTTGAGTTACTTATAAAGTAATAAAGGCAGGATAAAAATCTAATTAAAATTATATTTGCCAATGCTGTCGGTGCCAATGAGAAGAGAATGCATCTCCCCTTCTGAAACACAGAATAATAATAATGCTATTAATACCTTCGTACTTCAAAATGATGCCCAGGTTGCATGAAGGAGAGCATCGGGAAAATAAATAATCATGAAATTTGGATATGTTGGGCAAGATTGATGAGGGCAGAAGGGAAAATTTATTTTACTGGGCAAAGTTCCTAATCCAATTTCAAGGAAGAATGGAACTCGGATTAGGTGAGGCAATTAGAAACAGTTGGACTCTATAATCAAACCCTATGTCCAACCCAGTGTTTTCAACCACTTTAAGATGTCATGACTTAATCTCCCAGAATTCTTCAGCCAATTCTGGGAGTTGAACCATGAAATCTTAAAGTAGCCAAGGTTGACACACACTGGCTCAACCTCTTTCCAAGTTTACAGCTTGAAGAAACATGTTGTTGTTGTTGTTAGTCGCGAAGTTGTGTCCAACCCATCGCGACCCCATGGACAACATTCCTCCAGGCCTTCCTGTTCTCTACCATCCTCTGGAGTTCATTTAAACTCGCGCTGACTGCTTCGGTGACTCCATCCAGCCACCTTTTTCTCTGTCGTCCCCTTCTTCTTTTGCCTTCAATTTTTCCCAGCATTAGGCTCTTCTCCAGTGAGTCCTTCCTTCTCATTCGGTGGCCAAAGTATTTGAGTTTCGTCTTCAGGATCTGGCCTTCCGGATCTGAAGAAGCATATCAGTAGCTGAAAATACTTAAATACATTTCCCTATTGTGCATACTTTCTTAACAGAATAGCGGAGTTAGAAGGCACTTTGGAGGTCTTCTAGTCCAACCTCTTGCTCAAGCAGGAGATCATGTTCCATTTCAGACAAATGGCTGTCCAATCTCTTCTTAAAAAGCTCCAGTGATGGAGCACCCACAACTTCTGGAGCCAAGTCTTTCAACTGATTAATTGTTCTCACTGTCAGGAAATTTTTCTTTAGTTCTAGATTGCTTTTCTCCTTCATTAGTTTCCATCCATTGCTTCTTGTCCTGCCTTCAGGTGCTTTGGAAAATAGGTTGACCTCTTCTCTTCTTTATGGCAGCCCCTCAACTGTTGTAACACTGCTATCATGTCACCCCTAATCCTTCTTTTCATCAGACTAGACATACCCAATTCCTGCAACCGCTTTTCATATGTTTTAGCCTTCAGACCTCTAATCATCTTTGTTGCTCTTCTCTGCACTCTTTCCAGAGTCTCAACATCTTTTTTTATATATTGTGGTGACCAAAACTGGATGCAGTATTCCAAGTGTGGTCATATCGAGGGCTTTTAAAGTGTTACTAACTCCATTAGCTCATTCTATTAGCTCTGTCCATGGTCCTGAACCCACATTGACAGGCTTCGCTTCTGATCACAACTATGCATTCTCAGCCATCTTTACCTCAACTCATTTGCAAATCCAATTCAAATCCTCCGTCTTTCTTCCCAACACGCAGATGTGGAGATCTGGGAGTCCTGGTGGACAACCACTTAAATATGATCCAGCAGTGTGCTGCAGCTGCCAAAAAAAGCCTAGGACTGCATTAACAGAGGGATAGAATCAAGATCATGTGGTGTTACTCCCAGATCTTCATGTCTGTATGTTGGGAAGAAAGAAAGAGAGGATTTGAACTGGTTTTGCAAATAAGTTCAGGTGAAGATTTTTTTACGATGTAAAAAAGATGTTGAGGTTCTAGAAAGAGTGCAGAGAAGAGCAACAAAGATGATTAGGGAACTGGAGGCTAAAACATATGAAGAACGGTTGCAGGAACTGGGTATGTTTAGTTTAATGAAAAGAAGGACTAGGGGAGATATGATAGCAGTGTTCCAATATCTCAGGGGTTGCCACAAAGAAGAGGGATATTCTCCAAAGCACCTGAGGACAGGACAAGAAGCAATGGGTGGAAACTAATCAAGGAGAGAAGCAACTTAGAACTAAGGAGAAATTTCCTGACAGTTAGAACAATTAATCAGTGGAACAACTTGCCTCCAGAATAGTTACTAAACTATTTACTAAGTCTGCACTACTATTAATCTTCTCATCCTTCCCATCTCCTCCCACTAATGACTGTATGACTGTAACTTTGTTGCTTGTATCCTTACAATTTATATTGACTGGTTCCTAATATGATTTGATTGCTTATTTGTACCGGGACTATCATTAAGTGTTGTACCTTATGGTTCTTGATGAACATATCTTTTCTTTTGTGTACACTGAGAGCATATGCACCAAGACAAATTCCTTGTGTGTCCAATCGCACTTGGCCAATAAAAAATTCTATCCTATTCTATTCTATTCAGAAGTTGTGAATGCTCCAACACTGGAAGTTTTTTTTAGAAGATGTTGGATATCCATTTGTCTGAAGTGGTGTAGAGTTTCCTGCCTAAGCAGGGGGTTGGACTAGAAGGCCTCCAATGTCTCTTTCAACTCTTGTTATTCTATTCCAGTGATGGCGAACCTATGGCACACATGCCACAAGTGGCACGTGGAGCCATATTGGTGGGCACGCCAGCTCAGGTCCGGCGTGTATGCACATGTTAGCAGGTGATTTTCGGGCTTTCTGGGCCTACTGGAAGTTGGGAAACAGGCTGTTTCCAGCCTCCTGAGGGGGTGGAGAAGGCCCGTTTTTTGCTCTCCCCAAGCTCCAGAGCCTTTCTAGGTGCCTGGGGAGGGTGAAAACGGCCTTCCCCATGCCCCTGGAGGCCCTCCGGAGGCCGGAAATGGCCCATTTGGAAGTTGGGTAATGGGCCATTTCTGGCCTCTGGAGGGCCTCTGGGGGGGGGGGAAGGCCATTTTCGCCCTCCCCAGGCTCCTAGAAAGGCTCTGGAGCTTGGGGAGAGCAAAAAAATGGGCCTTCCAGTCCAACCAGAAGTTGGCAAATGAGTCATTTTCTGCCTCTGGAGGGCCTCCGGTGGAGTGGGGAAGGCCGTTTTTGCCCTCCCCAGGCTCCTAGCTCTGAAGCCTGGGGAAGAGCGAAAAATGGGCGTGCCATTGCTTGCTGGGAGGGGGAGTCACGTGCGCATGCACAGGGCACCCCGCATGGAATTATGGGTATGGACACACACACTCCCCCCCTTTTGGCACGCGAACCAAAAAAGGTTCGCCATCACTGTTCTATTCTAAAGATGGCTGGGAATGTATAGTTGTGATCAGGAGGGAAGCCTGTCAATGTAAGTTCAGGACCATGGACAGAGTTAATAGGACAGAGAAAAGCATTCCTCCTGGATTCCTGTTCGGACAGGCCAGCTCAATTTCTCAATCAATCAGAATAGAGCTGGAAGGGACCTTGGAGGTCTTCTAGTCCAGCCCCCTGCTCAAGCAGGAGGCCCTATATCATTTCAGACAAGTGACTGTCCAGTTTCTTCTTAAAAAACCTCCAATGATGAAGCACCCACAATGTCTGAAGGCAAGTTCTTCCACTGGTTAATTGTCCTCACGGTTAGGAAGTTTCTCCTTAGTTCTAGGTTGCTTCTCTCCTTGATTAGTTTCCATCCATTGTTTCTTCTCTTGCCTTTTGGTGCTTTGAAAAATAAGTTGACCCCCTCTTCTTTGTGGCAGCCCCTCAAATATTGAAACATTGCTATCATGTCACCCCTAGTCCTTCTTTTCTCTTGACCAGCTGTTACCCAATTCCTGCAAACTGTTCTTCAAATGGTTTTGTCTCCAGGCCCTTAATCATCCTAGTTGCTCTTCTTTGCACTTTTTCCAAAGTCTCAAAATCTTTGGGAAAAAAAGTTTCCAGCGTTTCCACTAAGAAAACAGCCTTCCCCATTGCCTGCTACCTGACCCTTTTCCACTGGAAATGCTAAAGACCAAATTGGACATTGTTGACATCCACATGTTTGCATTTATTATTTCAATTTATATGGCCACCCATCTCAAATTCATGACTCTGGGTGGATCGCAGCAGTTAAAAATAATTGCCCCTTTTTATTTACTATTGTCTTGCTACAACTTTCTGCTACATTCTTGGTTTGATCGCTGAGTTTTTCCTTTCCTTCCCTCCCTCCCTGTTGGTTACTATTTTTATTTGTTTATTCCGCAGCCAAGTTAGATAATTGGCACATTTATCAATAACTAAAGTGCTCTGGGAGATGTATAGATGAAAATGTGTTCCACACACACTTTCAGTCCTCAACATTTCAACGCACAACTGAAGCTCTCGAAACGGCACATGGCCTGAATGGAAACCCCTGATGGGCTTTTTACTGAAAAGAAAAAAAAATGTGATTTATGGGTGTGTTGATTAGAAAGGGTAGAATATGGAAAGAAGGAAATTATGAGGTAACCCTAGAAAAGGTAAAATATAAATGTATTAATAATTGTTGTTAAGAAGATCAGAAGCTGCTTCTTTATAACTTTTCTTCATTTTTCTTATCACTCTTTCTTTCCATCCTCTTCTATCTTGTTGATTTTTTTTATCGTTTTAAAAATGTGTATTGTTTGAATTCTCTTAAAATTTCTTTAATGATTAAAAAAAGATAAATCTATAATCTCTCTCATCTATCTATCATATCTGTCTGTCTGTCTGTCTGTCTGTCTGTCTGTCTGTCTGTCTGTCTGTCTGTCTGTCTGTCTGTCTATCTATCTATCTATCTATCTATCTATCTATATCTATCAACTATATCTATCTATCTATATCTATCAACTATATCTATTAACTATATCTATCTATCTATATCTATCAACTATATCTATCTATCTATCTATCTATCTATCTATCTATCTATCTATCTATCTATCTATCTATCTATCTATCTATCTATCTATCTATCTATCTATCTATCATATCTATCTATATCTATCAACTATATCTATCTATCTATCTATCTATCTATCTATCTATCTATCTATCTATCTATCTATCTATCTATCTATCATATCTATCTATATCTATCAACTATCTCTCTCTCTCTCTCTCTCTCTCTCTCTCTATCTATCTATCTATCTATCTATCTATCTATCTATCTATCTATCTATCTATCTATCTATCTATATCTATCAACTATATCTATCTATCTATATCTATCAACTATATCTATCTATCTATCTATCTATCTATCTATCTATCTATCTATCTATCTATCTATCTATCTATCTACTATATCTATCTATATCTATCAACTCTCTCTCTCTCTCTCTCTCTCTCTCTCTCTCTCTCTCTCTCTCTCTCTCTCTCTCTCTATATATATATATATATATATATCAACTATATCTGTCTGTCTGTCTGTCTGTCTGTCTGTCTGTCTGTCTGTCTGTCTATCTATCATCTGTCTATCATCTATCTATCTATCTATCTGTCTGTCTGTCTGTCTGTCTGTCTGTCTGTCTGTCTGTCTGTCTATCTATCATCTGTCTATCATCTATCTATCTATCTATCTATCTATCTATCTATCTATCTATCTATCTATCTATCTATCTATCTATCATCTATCTATCTATCTATCTATCTATCTATCTATCTATCTATCTATCTATCTATCTATCTATCTATCTATCTATCTATCTATCTATCTATCTATCTATCTATCTATCTAATCTCTCTATTCTCTCTCCCACCTCCCTCCCTATCAACCAACCAACCACCAACCTACCTTCCATATTTGATTCTCAGAAACAGTCTGCAGTTTTCCTGGCAAGATTTTTCAGAACTGATTTGCCATTGCCTCCTTCCCAGGGCTGAGAGAAAGTGATTGGCCCAAGGCGAGGCTAGAACTTGCAGCCTCCCGGTTTCTAGCCTACAAAACATAAAAACCAGGCATAGGGAAATAGGGATGCTGATGGATCTGAGCCCTCCTGATGTTTCCTCTCTCCTCCCCATCCCAGGGCCTTTCGAAGATGCTCTAAAACACCACGAGTCCATGTCAGCTTGCGGAGTGCAGAGCGGGCTTCACATTGAGGACCAGTGGCCTAGCCCGCCTAGCCGCAAGGCTCCCATTGCCCCCACCGAAGACCAGTTGAAGCAGGAACTGTGGTACCATGGCAAGATGAGCCGAAGGGATGCGGAGAAATTGCTGCACACGGACGGTGACTTCTTAGTCCGGGACAGCATCACCAACCCCGGGCAATACGTTCTGACGGGGATGCACAGCGGGCAGCCGAAACATTTGCTCCTGGTGGATCCTGAAGGGGTGGTAAGTGCCTGGGAGCCAAAGCAGGATTTGGAGAGGTTGGCGCTGAGATAGGCAGCCTGGATATTCTTTCGTTTGCTGCAGAAAAGGAAATAAGGCAGTGAGGCTGTCTTGATGTCCTGGCCTTTGCAAGGAAGCTCACCTACTGTACTTTCTTGAAGGCTGGAAAGTAACAAAAATAAGGATGAATGAGGACATCTCTCAGATGATGTATTTTCATCAAGATTGTCAGCTGGTCAGTTAATTCCCATGTGAAATTCTGGGGTGCATCACTAGAAGGATCCACCAGCAGGAAAAAGGAGATCCTAATTCTGATTTTTTCCCTCTTTCCCTTCCTTCTCTATTTATTCCCCTTCCTTCCTTTCCCTTCCCTTTCTCCTTCCCTTTCCTTTCCTTTCCTTTCCTTCCCTTCCCTTCCCTTCCCTTTCCTTTCCTTTCCTTTCCTGCCCTGCCCTGCCCATCCTTTCCTTTCCTTTCCTTTCCTTTCCTTTCCTTCTTCCCTTCCCTTCCCTTCCCTTTCCTGCCCTGCCCTGCCCTGCCCATCCTTTCCTTTCCTTTCCTTTCCTTTCTCATTTCCTTTCCTTTCCTTTCCTTTCCTTTCCTTTCCTTTCCTTTCCTTTCCTTTCCTTTCCTTTCCTTTCCTTCTTTCCTTTCCTTTCCTTTCCTTTCTCATTTCCTTTCTTTTCTTTTCTTTTCTTTTCCTTTCCCTTCCTTTCCTTTCCTTTCCTTTCCTGCCCTGCCCTGCCCATCCTTTCCTTTCCTTTCCTTTCCTTTCCTTTCCTTTCCTTTCCTTTCCTTTCCTTTCCTTTCCTTTCCTTTCCTTTCCTTTCCTTTCCTTTCCTTTCCTTTCCTTTCCTTTCCTTTCCTTTCCTTTCCTTTCCTTTCCTGCCCTGCCCATCCTTTCCTTTCCCTTCCTTTCCTTTCCTTTCCTTTCCTGCCCTGCCCTGCCCATCCTTTCCTTTCCTTTCCTTTCCTTTCCTTTCCTTTCCTTTCCTTTCCTTTCCTTCTTCCCTTCCCTTCCCTTTCCTGCCCTGCCCTGCCCTGCCCATCCTTTCCTTTCCTTTCCTTTCTCATTTCCTTTCCTTTCTCATTTCCTTTCCTTTCCTTTCCTTTCCTTTCCTTTCCTTTCCTTTCCTTCTTTCCTTTCCTTTCCTTTCTCATTTCCTTTCTTTTCTTTTCTTTTCCTTTCCCTTCCCTTCCTTTCCTTTCCTTTCCTTTCCTCTCCTTCCCTTCTCTTCCCTTTCCTGCCCTGCCCTGCCCATCCTTTCCTTTCCTTTCCTTTCTCATTTCCTTTCCTTTCTCATTTCCTTTTTCTTTTCCTTTCCTTTCCCTTCCCTTCCCTTCCCTTCCCTTCCCTTCCCTTCCCTTCCCATCCCTTCCCTTCCCTTCCTTTCCTTTCCTTCTTTCCTTTCCTTTTTCTCCTTTCCTTTCCTTCTTTCCCTCCCCTCCCTTCCCTTCCTTCCACTTTACTCCCCTGTGCTTCCCCTTTCATTTCTCTTCCCCCTTCCCTTCTTCCTTTTCTTCTCTTCATCCCTTTCCTTCTCTTTTCCTTCCTTCCTTCCTCTCTCCCTCCCTCCCATTGCGAGATGAAGTGATAAATGAGCTGGCAACATTTGTGAGGAATAACGAGTGGGTGGGGGGAAAGGATGATTATAGTAGACATGGTTGATGGGCCAGTTAATATGTTGCTTTTCACTAATGCTCAGTGTAATGAATAATCTCCTTGTGGCTGGAGTGCAGCATGTGAGCAAACTTGGGAGACAAAGTCTGCCACAACACCATAGCACAGACTCCTCAAACAGGAAGACTTCAGGGGTGGTATTCACCGGTTCGCAAATGTGAGCGCATGCACATGCGCACAGCCTCCCGTGCATGCTCTTTACTCGCACATGTGCCTTCCGCGCATTTGCCCAGCAATGAAAACGTGGCTAAATAGGACGGCATTACGTCCGGGTGGGTGGGCGGGCCTACTCGCAGTAGGCGCTACCGGTTCGCCCAAACCGGTCCGAACCGGCATAATACCACCTCTGGAAGTGTTGCTGTGAGAAAAAGGAAAGAAATGTGTGAAAATAATTGGGAAATGTGGCGAAAGCTGAAAGGACACCACTCAGAGATGAAGAGGTTGCCCTGTATCTCTCTGTATGATTCATCGCACAGGGCTTATAATGAGGCTCTCCAAGAGTGGGTAATTTTTACTCATTTTGGCATTTAAGTTCGAGGGAAACAAACTGCACATTTTAGTCACTCTTTCCTCATAAATACAGGTAGTCCTCGATTTACGACCACAATTGAGCCCAACATTTCTATTGCTAAGCGAGACATTTGTTAAATGAATTTTGCCTCATTTGATGACCTTCCTTGCCATGGTTCTAAATGAATCACTGCAGTTCAGTTAACAGCACCATTGTTAAGTAAATCACTGCAGTTGTTCAGTTGATGGCACGGTTGTTAAGTGAATCACTGCAGTTGTTCAGTTGATGGCATGGTTGTTAAATGAATCACTGTAGTTATTCAGTTAATGGCATGGTTGTTAAATGAATCACTGCAGTTGTTCAGTTGATGGTACAGTTGTTAAGTGAATCACTGCAGTTATTCAGTTAATGGCACGGTTGTTAAGTGAATCTGGCTTCCCCATCGACTATGTATTAAAGTTTGTT